>NW_019091452.1:159056-173828 GCF_001949145.1 Acanthaster planci
TTGTGTGAAATGATCGCACAGGAAGGACTTGAAGTCCTTCCTGTGCTTCGCACGTATCAAATTAATTACTGTAGGCATAAACCTAATTTTACAATCTTTTAGCAGATAAAACGAGAGCTTATCGCGTTGATATCATGAGGTAAAGCCCTGTTGACTTACGGACTTACCCGTGCACTGACAGAAGCTTTGTGTGTAAACATAGGGAGTAAAGGTAAAAATGTTTACGAGGGAACCTTGATTTCCAGAAAAATTCTGATTTCAACTAGAAATATCATGCTCATCAGATTAATGACTACATTTTATTCAGACATTCGCATGATACGACTTAACATGCTTGTGTAGGCCTACAGATAAGTACAGTAACAGTCTGCCGCTAGTCTTTTTTCCTTTTTTAACACAGTTGGGTGGGTACATGACAAAATGCACTTTCCTACGGTTCTTGAGAAGAGACTATAGTCTTCATGCCTGGAATCTGTCCGCAACTCGAACTTCACTTCCATTGATAATCCTCCTGACCCACGATTATAGCCTTTATTCGAGTCGGTTTTCCCCCAGCGTGTTGTGTAAAAGAGTAAATAAAAATAATAATAATTTTAAAAAGTAAATTGCTTTCGGTAATATACCATATCTCCCTGCGAAGAAGAAGATTGAGGAAGAGTCGCAAAATATCTCTCTCCTCAAAACAAACAAACAAAAAAAATCAGTTTTTGTGTTCCACGGTCCAGCAGCATAGGCCTAGGTGACCGTGGACGTACGCCCCCCTCCAGCATTCACCGATGAGGACGTCTACAGACATACACTTTTTTTTCTCTCAAAAAATAACTTCTGTGCTCAGCTCCGATTTGTTCCCTTTTGGGGATTCCATCCGGAGAAGTTCAAGCTTACCAGGCGATTTCCGTCACCAGTGCACAGAGACCGCATAAAAGTATAGCAAATGGAGACTAATAAAAGGCCAACTGAGGACCAACCACCACAATTCGTCCGCCACTGGTGACACTTACTACATCGAGGGTTACCTAAAAGTACTTCACTTTAAAAATGCCAAAAACATTTTAATACCACCAAAGCTAAATTTAAGCAGAGAGTTCCTTTATAAACAAAAGCCCACAGAAACAATTTCTGGCCTTTTGAAAACTTGCATATTTATTTAGGGAGTGAAAATTAAAAGTATAGAGCAAACTTACCACACCACGTACACATCAACAGGGTAGCAAACCACGCGGCGCTCAGCCACGATTGTCCCATGGCTGAAAACACAAACTGAATGCTCCAATTACTGGTCCAAAGCTCCGATTTTTAGTCAGATGTTCCTCGCAAGTAAAAGTTAAAGGTCGTGTAAAATGCTTCGTGGCCGATTAATGATTCTGCCGGGGAACCGCGAAGTTTCATTCACTTTAACTCTACCGACATGATGTTTTTAGCACATGCCGTAATTACAATCCAAGCGATCTGTGTGATGTCCCAATCAGGATTTCTGAGGCAGAACGAATGAACAGTTCCTGCTTTCCTTTTATCGATGAAGTTCAAAGAAATCTCCTAATGGAAAAAGACACCCGTTTGCCGACGAACTCACCAGCCCAATGGCCGATAGATTCCAGCAATATCGGCAACCTCGTGGTTTCAACCGAGAGGGAGCTTAGCGGTCTGCGGGTGCCTGAGGACTTTACCGCATGTTTTAAAGAAAATCATGTTCCGTAACATCGCTTGGCCACAAAAGTTCGATAATGTCTCACTGTTAATCTCTTCAGCACATAGCCGTGAGATATAAAACTGGCTGTCGGGGCTGGCACGGCTGAACATCAAGATAACGGCAACGCCCCCTTTGTCCCAGCTTCGAGGGCTTATATTGAGCCTGTAGAGAACTGTGCCAGGTTCATTTCAACTTCTGGTCCTTTTAAAAAATAAAATTTACTGCCGTCATTGCTGAAATTGATAAGATTATATGACCACTTCACAACATTTGGACTATTCGCTAAAAACTTGTTCACAGTCATCGTCGACGGTATCACACTTTTCATTGATGCCTCTATTTCAGTCAATAACACTCTCAACGAACTTTCCGGACCCAACATAAACAATGGCTGTGCAGTTGAAGGTGGATCGAACATAAAGGAAAAGACTATAGTAATGATAGGAATAAATAAAATCCCTGTGCACCACACCAGGGCACAGATAGGCTACTTTGCCAAGCACTGGCGAAAAGACTAGAGTCCTGCCTAGCTTGCTCCTCCTTAAAAGACATTGTTCAGAGGATGCAATTTTCGATGTTGATCCCAGAACCTATCATATTCAAGGTAATCTGTTCAATGGATAGCACCAGACCATATTGCGTTCAAAGCTTCACCTTTATTTTTTCTTGTGGACATAATTTGCAATATAAACGTAAGCCTGACTGTGTAATGAACTGTTATCTCTTTGCTATCAGCTCTGGTCTCCCAAATTAAGAGTTAACCCCGTCTTCAATACGGCTGTTTCACAATAGTGCGCCACCAAGGTTTTGCAACACGTTGGCTAATCATAACGCGCGAAATTTGTCGACCCTTTTCAAACGCGCATTGGGTCGACAAATTTCGTGCATTGTGATTGGCTAACGCGTTGCAAACTCTTGGTGGCGCAGTATTGTAAAACGGCCGTATTCAAGATGGCTGACACAGGAAGACAAACTGTTACAGGGTGGCAGGAATGGCAAATGCCCTGCACAAAAGTTTGTTGGGTGGAAACGCGTCCCAACTAGGCCTAAAGTTTGCACAAAGCCTTGTGGTTTACCTCCTGCCCTTCCTCGTCATGCGTGTACACGCAGTGTGCAAGTGTAACGCGCATGGTGGGTGGAAGGGGGCACTTGGGTCCTTCATTTTGGGGGTCCGGGGGGCATTCGATCCGGTCGCACGCAAAGTTAAATTACTGACGACTAAGGCAGACTGTCATTCATTCCCCTTTCGGGGTGGGGCACAAGAGGGTAAATTCTCCCCGACCCTTAATTACACTACTGCTTGTACAAAACCGCCTTGATCGATTTTACACCCAAGTGACTTCTGGCACGTACCTCAGCCAGGCCCGATTAAGTAACAGACTTGCAGGGCCAATAAATTGAGATTTAATGTATCTTCCATCACGATTCGGAAACTTTGCAGCCTAGGTCAACACTACGGTGGAGTTCACATGGTTTTGATTAGTTCAGGGAAATGGTTGAATATGTGCTGGGGGCGATGAAAGAAAGCCCAGAAATGTGTGTTTGGATGTGTGTTTTTATAGCGGTTCAATTTGCACTTGGTTTTTGGCATCTTGATTTAGCAAGAAGCTCCCATTTGGCATAGCCCGAGATCGTTTAGCCAGAGAAGGCGCATGTCCACGTAATCCATTTCGTACACTGCGTTCGTATCGTGTGTGTGTGGGGGGGGGGGTTGTCAAAAGCCCATCTACCCCACTCCCCAAATCCCCGCCAGGATTTACGCTCATGTCAACGAGCTAATACCTGCACTGTACATGAATATTACAACCCTGTTCCAGAGGCAAAACAAACATCACAAATTTCCTAAAATCTCCTCTTGTTGTTTGCCCTCAAGATTTTGAGTACAATTTTAGAGAGTTCAGGTTGAGAGTAAAAATAGCGACAGAGAGAAATGAAATGATTGGCAAATGTGCTGGAACTCGAAGCTGATGTGGGCTGTATGTTTTGGGATGAGAAAAAAAAAGATTTAAGGTCTCCAATCCCCTTCTCTTGCAGCTGAAAGCGCGGATAAAACCCTTCAATAAACTCTCATTCCCCATAGAACTGTATAAACATTTTGTTTCCCTCAAACAAATTGCCCCCTGCAAAATTGGTCACTGACCTGCTTTTGTCAACGAACTTAGAGAAGCTGAAACATTTGGACAGATGTGGACTTCAGCCCCTTAGAAGAATAAGCAGAGAGTTTGCATCCTGTTAGCAAGGACGTCCTGTTGTCAAGGAAGTCACGCGAACAAGTCCCTGGAATAGGAGACACAGGCCTACATCTAACATCATCAGTTTATAAGAACAACGTGCTGATCCAATTTAAAACCAAACCTTGTGAAACAGTTTATGAGGTTGAGATTTGTAGCTGCAACAATGGGTTGATGAAAGTTGTCAGTTCCACAACGTGGTATTGATATGCGTCGCTTCCTACCATATTAACTTTGATCGATAATAACATTGAATGGCGTTTTCAGACAGGGACAGGGGTCAAGTTTCCCCTCCCCAGACATTATTAGAGTTTTGAAAGAATTGAAAGGATTGACACATTCAAAACAGGACTATTTGGTGGATGGAGGGGTTGGTGATGGAGGACAATGAAGACGAAACAGAGGAGCCGTTGTTTTCAGGGGAAAAATTAAACAAATATTGCCCCCTCCCAAAAGACCTAAAAATATACCACTGATTGAATTGCTAATCATCTATTTGAGCATTCTTCCTTCTGCTATTATAGCAATAAAAGAAGTTCATGATTTTATTCACGGGAAGGGGTAGCTTATTGAGGTAAAAGGGTAGCTTTACCCGGAGGTAAAACAAAACAGGCCAGCTTTCACATTGAAGCGGATATGGACGAACAAACATTGAAATCTGTAGCAATCTCCGATAATAAAATAAACCAATCCAGAGTTCGCATCCTGCTCAGTAACATTTTGGCAAGGGTTTGACATAAACACGTCCCTATAGAGCCAGAGAAAGATCTAACAGCAGTTATGTGACGTGACCTACTAAATCCAGAGGTTCAAGATTACTTGTACCTTTTCAAGGGATTGGAATTTTTCTTCTTTTCATTTTTTAACCAGCCCCTCCACCTCCTCGACCGTTGTCGCGGTAACGCCCACCATCTCCATCGACCTCTCACCTGCTCACTGTTTACTACGCACCTTTGACCTACTAACCCCACTGACCTTTCTCAACCTAAAAAAAAAACTATCAAGTGACTTACTCACACGTGACCGGAAGTGGGGTCAATCTGATCTATACTGCACTGGACGTAGGTCAAGGGTCAGAGGTCAAACTGGTCTATACTAACTACCATTACTACTGTTGGCAAATAACAAAATCCTTATCAAGTTTCAACCATAACCTCGGGGGAAGTGGCATTCAATATGTGTAGTGAGTAATTATAACAATTTCTGTAGTATATTACCATCAATGGTGAGTGCGTTTCAGCAGAAGCGCTGCCGATCCTTCAAAGGTGCTACCTTGGGAATCGAGATGTAGGGAGGCGCATTCACATCATAAGAGATCGAACCAATAACATGCTTATGAGAGTTGCAAAATGCTGCCAAGGAGCAATACCACGAAGTATCTGTTGGGTCTGTCAAAACACTGCAAATGAAAGGGCTATTTATGGTACCAACGTTATAAGGAAAAGACCAATAACAAACGATTAGGGTGGCAAAAGGTGATAAATGTGCTCGTTAAGTGACGTCCACCTGTTGTCTGCGCAGTAAACAGGGCATGGACCAATCAACCGGTGGAAGGTCGTTACATTTCGGTAAGTCCTTATTTAGCGGTCGGGCAGGTTTTATTATTTACGGTGTTTCTTTGACTCCTCGTAACTGCATCACTACATTAAAAAAAAAAAAAAAAAATTAAAAAAAACCTTTTTGCCAATCCTATATGGCGTATATTTCTTGCGTGCATGCTTCTTCGCTGGTGTCAGGGGCTCGAATCCAGCTGGTGGCAGTGTGTTGTGATCCTGGGCAAGTCACTCTACCACTACGTGCCTCTCGCCAGGAATAAATCGGTACCTTTGAGGACATACAGGGTTGTTTAGCCGTTTGAGCCCAAATGGCAGTACAGGCTAGTATACTCCTTAGGGAGCTGAAATGGTTTCAGGAATGTTGAAATGATTGTAACTTCAAGCTATTCTTGCTCGTAAGGAAAGATTTTTTTTTTAATATTCGTTGACAGAAGATATTTCGATGAAAATATACAACCTTAGTCTAAACATGTCTGTTACATCCCCCTTTTGATATACCTGTAGCAATAGTAGTAATAGGAACAGGACTGCAGGGAAATGAAAATTGCATGCTGTTGGTCTAGGATAGGCTTGGAGACCGCCATTGACAGTTGCGATATCTGCCTACTGGTAGCTTAAAAATCTTTGACTAGCCGTCTCTCTCAAAGTGATTTTAATAATAGTGATAATAAGAGTGGTAAAACGTTAAATGGTCATTTTTGTTAAACTAAATAATAAATGCAGTTAAACAACAAATGAATATGTCTAACCCTGGCTTGAGTCAGTGATGTAGCTACCGGGGGGACGTGCCCAAAGCAGATGCCTGTGGCCCCAGTTCCCCCATTAGAAATCTGTGAATTGTCTCCTTTGAAATGTGGCTGCTGCTAATGTTTACTTTCCCCTCTTTTCATTGAAATTAAGAAAAAAATTAGCCAGTGGCGAAATATTTATGATTTTGACAATTCATACCCAACACAATGGAAGACATTGTTTTGAACAGGAAAGGTTTATTAACTGAAGGTTTTGTTGTTTAACAGCCACTCGTCATTTTGTATCAGGGGTGGTTAATCTATGCCTAGTTGCTTTCATACAAGTGCCCCTGTCCCCCACCCACCAATTTGGAATATGTGAATTGAAATGCGGTTGCAACTAATTTTCTTGAGGTGCCCTTTTAAAAAAATGTGTGCCTGGGGTGCCTCACGGACATTAAGCCTAAAAAAAAATAAATAAATAAAAAAAGTTAGCCAGTGTTGAAATGTTTATGACTTCTACAATTCATACATAATTTAAGGCATTGGTTTGAGCAAGAAAGGTTTTCAGCTTGAAAGTATTGTTGTTCAAAAGCCACTGACGTGCATTTGTAACAGGGTGATTAATCATTACGTAGTTTCTTTGTTACAAGTTGAGTCTCGGAAAGGTTTCTCCAAAGAGTAAAATCCCTTAAGACCTAAAATGAGGTTCTTTTGTTGCACCCAGCAGGAAAGTGTAGCTTGAATTGGAAGCGCGTACAGTTTTCTTAAATGTGTCAGGTTGCTCTACACGCTGCTTAAAATCATTGAGTTGAAAAATTAACGTGCATAATATCTATTTAAACTCTAGCCTGAATCATAATTTTTTTCACAAGAATCTGCTTTGCGCAATGCATTTGGAAATACTTTTATTATGTAGCGTACACGCTTTATGCCAGCTATACTCAGAATAGCATGTGAGTACATCAAATCTAATTCTGCTGGAATAAAACTACTATCCAAATGTTTTCTTAAACGGCTGATTGGTTAGGTTGCCCTATTTACAGGTCAATGCATCCCAGGGTTACTTCCAATACAGTCACAAAAGCGACATGGACTTCCAATGCAACGCATGCGTGGAAGCCACCTCTCCATTGGACGTCGTGGAATTTCAGGCAGATATCAGCCAGTCTCAGATGAGGGATGCCTACGCAAATTGCTGGAGGCTCACGGGCTGTAATTTAAGGACAAAAAAATGTAGTTTAGTCAGAAATCACTGAGGCTGGAAAACACTTTTGTTTGAAAAACTCGAAGTCCAAATTACATATGGGTTGTCAATGCCTAAACTCTGGGTTTTGATGTATTTTTATGTGCCTGTCTATATTTTGCTTTGTTGCGCTACTTATTTTTTTAATTATTTTTTTGTGGAGGTGGGCTGTTCTTTCTAACATGGGACGAATGTCATCGGGGGATATGTAATTGTATTTTTCTCTGATTGCTTTGGAGCATAAATGAAACCTTGCACCTCCCTAGCTAAAACTGCAATTACTAACAATCCTCTCACTCAACTCTGACGAAATAATGCCCTTCTTATATAAAGAAAGGAAACCGTTCCTTATTATGTAAAACTCGAAACTGATTATCCCCCAGTTGAATCTGTCTGCGTGTTGACAAGAAGAGCTAAAGCAAAGACGTCCCTAACATATAATTGTGAAATTTGTGTCATCGAAATAAATCAGCACAAGGCATCAAAACTTAAGCCAAGTCTTACCTGAAACCTCTTTGTCGAGAATTGTTTTACCAAGGACGGTTATTTTGACATGAAGGCCATATTATTGGGAAAGAACCTCAATGAAAGCGCATGCTTGTATAAAATTGGAGATAAAAACTCTTCATCTCATGAACTGATTAACAAAGCATAAGTAACCCAAGTGGGCAATCCCTTATTCAGATTGGTGAAAGACTTAAAAGAGACCACTAATTCAAAAAAGCTAATAGGCAATAAGCACCTACAGTTGAAGAGGTCAAATAAACGATCTTTCTTATAAAAGAGCAACTGCATGAAAAACATAGGTACCCATTAAAAAGATTAAACAGGTATAATATTGAGTCAGCTGATTGGCATTCCTGACGTTTCTTTTGTGACCAATTTAATTCGCATGGAATTCTAGTTTTGGTATCCAGGGCCAAAGCAGTTAAAATTTAACACAATTCAATTCCACCTTTCGAGAAATCGAGAAAAAGTATCACTTCAAACGAAATAGGGCCCAAATGACGAGTTTGAAATTCTTACGTAAGAGTTAGAATTAGCCAAGCCGAAAGGAGAAAATGTGTACAAAGATGAACATACCAATATGAAAGCGATTTCAAAATATAAGACGTTTGTTGGGCTAAGCACAGAAACAACTGTTTTGAAACGTCATAGTCTGAAATCTTTTGCTCTATTCTCGTGGTTTATACCCCCACGTTACTTCAGTGAACTAGGTAGAATATTCAAAGCAATCCTTACCAGTGAGATTGACTTTTCTCGTTAAGACCTTGAAAGACAATTCACCGCAGCACTCAGCTGAGCGACGATCTAGTTTCTTGCATGAACCTGAAGCTGCTTTGTCCATAACTTCTGAATCATGAACTAAAGGTTATAAGGAGAAAATACTTGCAAGTTGAACTGCTGTCAAATGTGCAATATGAGAATAGGATCTATTATAACAATGCCTGGAATTTTGTATTTTATGTCTGTTCAGGTCAGGTCAGGTAATGCATACAAACAGGGGATGGCCTGCCCAGCATTAATGAAAACATCGCACCCCAAGTGCAGGTGAACCAGAAAGACTGGCAGGTACATTCTGTCTCTTATAGGCAAAAGAAATGCGAAAAACTGTTAATATCCTCTATAAACTATATAAATAGAATGAGCAACCCCATCCTGAGGGTCTGTTTCTGCCTCTGAACACGCACTCTTGAACTCTTTCGTAAAGAACCTGAGAAAACAACTTGTTCAGTTGGGAATTTTTTTTTACAGCCGACAGTTGTTGGGCGAGACTGTGTACTGAGGCCAAACTTATATTCCAAAGCTTAATGTGCTGGTGCTGGGCGACAAGCGAGCGTGGGTGGAACCTTACACGGTGCGGAGTAACAGAAACTAAATGTTATAGCTTTGAGAGTCTGAAATCAGGAGTTGAAAAGTAAATAGGTAAAAATAACCTCACCGGACGTAATGTCAGCAAGGAAAAACTGGGCAATTTCTTGTGGGGCCATGTCAGCCAGGTCCTCAGTGACCAGTTGCAGCAGCTGCTCTTCCTCTGATGGCAGGACTTCGACATTGGGTTCCTAATTCATAAAAAAGTGCATATCGTCAGTAGCGTAGATTTGTGAAGGAGAGGGTACTGTCACAATGGCACTATAGAACGCCATGTTCATGATACCAATGCACGATTTGTATGTATTACACTTCTGTAAAGACTTTTAACAGAAAAGGCACACTTTTTGACAAGGGGATGATTTATAAAAATCCATAAATTTCCCATGATGAGATGCCCCCTCCCCAAGAATTGACACCCTATACATGTGACCTGCAAACTACATTGATTGAGCTTGGCACATTGAAAAGATATTTTGTCGTCGGTGAACCGTTCACAATCCACAACATAGTTTACGCGCAAACGAACGAAGTCGAACGTGTGAATCTTCTTACTCCGCTTTTCTGTAAAACAAGGAATGGCAATTGGGAACAACCAACTTGTAGCTGACTGATGAAGCATTAGTTTGTAAACTACTGGCATAAATTAGGCCAGTGATACAGCAGATTTTCCCGGATAATGCACTTTTTCAGTTGTAAAATAAAATGTGAGTTTGGTGCACATGTTGAAAACGACGTATAACCTGGCTCCTTATCGTGATGACGCTCATCTGACTTTTTGCGACATATCCCTCTAAAAAGTGAAAACGCATCACCTGTCGTTGAAGAGTTTACAATAGTGGTTGGGATTTCAGTTTGACGTATTTGTTGCTAATTATAGCACATGTGAAATCTTCCACACAGAAAATCTGCTTTCATTCATTAATTTTCATTTGCTGTTATGCGAAATCGAACATTCAGCGTTGAGTTAAATACACAGACTTACACGAATTATGACACAAGGTTGATAACGAATGCACTGTGAGTCAAGCAGGGAAAGTGTCAACAGTTAACATAGGGCCGTGCACAAATTGAGGCATACGTGGTAGTGCAGAGTCATGACATTTGTTATGACATAAAATCTACAAATATACTAACAGGAAAATCTTGTAAAGAAATTAGTCGTCATACTTTCTGCAATTGGATGTGGATATTTTTTGTTCTTTTATTGTTCTGTCTGTAGTTTTGTGAAACTCTCTCTCATTCTTTCGTTTTGTCGATCAATGATCTTTCTTTTGAGGCATCTAACTGTGGTTGCACTAAGCTGTTCTTCTCCAGCAATGTTTCAAAAGACTATACATACCGATTTAGCTCAACCATCAAGAACATTCAAACATGTAACCATTCAATTGAACATTTTAAAGAATATAACTCATGTTAACACTCAGATGCATTCCAATTCCTGACAAGGCTGACCTTAAAACACTTTACGCGAAATTGCCTGCACATTATAAAGTGAAAATGGGTTGATTTCAATTAAAACGAATGAAAGATGACAGAGGTGCATGTTCCGATTGAATGCATAAGTGAATTTTTATTTGTACGATAGGTATGGGCATTTTAAAGGGAAATTACAATTCGCTCCGAAACGAACGTTGCTCTTACTAAATCATATATCTGTCCTAAATATTGCATGGGGGAACTTCTGTTAAACACAAATAACTCACACACTGATGTAACATATTACTTGCAGCAGTTATGAATAATAGAGCAATGCTTAGATACAACAACAAAAAATAAGCACTATTTAACCCCCCATTTAAAACTAAGACAATGGTTTCATACGCCTTGTTTTTCTGCACTCACCATTGGAACCAAAGATGAAACCGCGGCAAAGGTGGCTGCAAGAATCAGCAGCTTCCACACGATAGCCATTCTGGCAATCTTTGAAGTCAGGTTTTTGAAGAGAAATGGGAAAATAATTGGCTGGTTGTACTTGAAGAGAAACCACCGTGGTTGGAAATCCAGTTGTTGCGTGGCTTTATATACCTTATAAAATTTAGTAGCCTTCTGACTTTTTTGAAAGAAAAAACCCATAGGCCCATAGAAGTCATACCTGCATAATTCTGACATCGACACTCTGTTTTTGATTTTTCTTGATACACTTCTGATTTCATTGCAGGTCCAAAACACACAGCAGCTTTATTTGGTTTGTTCTTAACTGATGTTACAGAATTTGTTTTGACTTCAGGGGAAAGCCAACGCAGTTTGCATAGCACGGCCCTAGAAAATATTTGAAAAGGCAAACAGTTAAGGCTATTAAAGTGGGGTGGAATGCACGTTAAAAAGTTGATTTGACTATATAAGCAGATAATGGCTACAAAAGACTTTATTAATAGATTTTCATAGTTAATATCATAACTGTTGCCGCTAAATCCCAGGGACCGACATTCATGGATACAGTTCCAAAAATGCAGCATCAATATTGTCCCTAGATGTCCTTAGATGATAGGTTTACAAACTCTTCCGAAAGCACACGTCAGAAGCTGAGGTAGACTAAACCGTTGTAAAACTTTGCTGGTACTTGGAATTTCATGTGTAGTTTAACGAACCATCCACATACATGTAGAAGAGTATGTACAGGAACCGATATGTTGAAATTTGATAGGCACAAAGTAGAAAAAAGCAAAATGAAATCAGACGCAGTTGTTGGTACATCAACAATCACAAAGCTGTTTTGGATTTCGAGTCGTTGAAGAGATAATTGTATCAGTAATTATGATCTGTGACGATTTTGCTCTAGGACCCTCTGTAGCAGCTGGACTTAGAGTGTACTCCTACACTGTAAATATATAGTCAGTCACATCGACAAAAGTGCCTAAAACTGGCCGTCGGAAAATATGTACAAATATTTGTGTAAAATCATTAAAATCTTTATAAACAAAAATCACAAGATGACGTCATCATGACATCATCATTTGGAATAATTTTTTTATCAGGGTCTTTGTTGGCTGCAACTTTGATGAGGATCCAATATCGCAAAGCTATACCAAAATTGCTTGAAAACATATACAATGTCAATAGGCAATAAACACATATGCAGAAAAACTGCTCCTTTAAGTTCATGTCACGTGATTTGTGTCTAAACCGAAAATTTTTTATGAAATATTACTTGATATTTTGACTCTTGAGTATGTTCCAAATTGAATAACCTAGCATAAAATATGCAATTCCCCTTTCATTCTGGGAGTAATCTTGAGCAGAGGTTGAGGATTACTCGCTCATCAAGATTGATAATTGTGTGTTATAGAAAAACGTGTGAAAAACCTACGGGAAAAGACTTTAATCTCATGACATGTGACTTCAAATGACGTCACCGTGTTGATTTACTTTAGGCAGCATCTTGGAACTACATACGCTCTAAAAACAAAGTCGCTCAGATGAATGAGTGTGCCAGTCTTTGATTTCAGAAAACGTGCACAAAACCCGTGGAGAAAAACTGCACCTTTAAAGTAAGTCGTGTGATTTGCGCTTATATTAAAAAAAAAGAAATATTATTTGATATTTGGACTCTTGGATATATTTGTAATCTAACAAAAGGGAAAATTTATTTCTGATTTCTCTTTTTCTTCTGGTCAAAGTTGAGGACTATCCCCCATTCAAGTTCGATAATAGTGTGCAGTACAAAAACGTGTTTACAAACCCAATGGGGAAGATTGCAACTTTAATTTTATGTCACGTGACTCCTGATGACATCACTGTGATATTTTCATTTTGACAGCCCCATGGGTTGATGGACTATATAATTATGCTCCCAATACAAAGTCGATCAGATGTATGAGTGCACCAGTCTTTGACTTGAGAAAACATGCACAATATCTACAGAGAAGAACTGCACCTTCAAAGTCATGTCACGTGATTTGCGTTTACCTTGAAAAACATTTATGAAATATTATTTGACATTTGGACTCTTATGTATATTTGTAATCGAACGGAGACAAAAAAATATGATTTCTCTTTCGTTCACATAGTAATTCTTGGCTGAAGTTGAGAGGCCGTCTCCTTAAAAAAGAGTTTATTTTTAGGGTCGTGCAGGTACCCTGGGAAAAAGTGATTTGAAATTCTCCCTCCACACTACTCCATAGTGGCGTGATCAGAAAATGGAGGTTTCGTTTGCATTTTACTCTAAGCCAATCAGCATGAAAATAACTTCTAGACAAAAATGCGTACCAGGATATCGTTGCTTATAAAGTTTTTGTAAAATCTGTAGAATAATTCAGCATCTCTTCCTTGGCATTCCAAAATTGTTATCGGTGTAATTTTTTTTTTTTAAATGTTGTTTGTTTTCCGATCACAGTTGCCATCTTTCTGTGTAACTCTATCAAGCTCAAAAGAGGCTTTTACGGGAGCAGTTCCCAAGAGAACCGATGCTTCTTGGTCTCAGATGTGTCCAATACGAAGCCAGGGACTCGCTGCGACGCCTGGAAAACCAGGGCTGCTGGGGATCCCCTGGCCCATGGCCCTATTGGGTTAGAGGGTGATGTCGGATTCAAGGGTCAAAAAGGTAAGATTGGTCAGATTGGTGAAATGGGTGAGTTGTGAACCCTTGGCCAAAACGTGGCGTTTGAGTGGGTCTGCTTGGTTAAACGGGTCCAAGACGACCACCTGGTTCAGTTGGTACCACCCGGGAGCTGGGGATCAAAGTTGAAAGGGCGATCCAGGTGAAACTCCACTTGACTCTACCCATTTGCGTAGCATTCCCGGTGACGCAAATGAGTATATTGGACATCTCTACTAGTCAGAACACCTGTTTGCCATTTGAGAAGGCCGAGACGCTTTTTCCGGGTACTGGGTTCGAGATGACGACTGGTGCATGCACATGTAATGTGCCGGGCACCTGCGTGTTCATGTTTTCAGCGCTCAAGCAGCAACATCTACGTTCATCTCAACAAAACAACAACCAAATGGTCTTTTCTGGTAGCACTCATTCGTCCGGCCACACTGAACAGGCATCTGGTGCCGCAGTGCTGATTCTACAGTGAGGGGACTTTGCGTTTCGACCATGTTCAGTTTGAGGTATAGTCATCTAAGCCTTCACTACACCTCTTTCCCCTGTACCCTCAAAAAGTAAACAGCGATGACGTGTTGCTGCAAAGTCTACGAAGCGATTTAGGATGAATTCAAAATGGGAACAATATATGGAACAAAAGAGAGTTCACATCTCGTTTGCAGCTCGTTGTATTTATTTCATTATTCATATTCTTTATCTACTCCCAAAAGAATCTAATTTTTCTCTTAAATTGCACCTGACAAATTCTTGTTCTCTTGCTGTTAACACCGTTATACTTTGTTTTGTGCGTACTAACTTCAGGCTAATCGTGCTCATTTCCCACAACAAATCAAGAATACCAGTAGGTCATCCACTGATAATATTCAGATAACTCAATATTATGCAGACTCCATAAAGACT
>NW_019091452.1:173915-269472 GCF_001949145.1 Acanthaster planci
CAGTAAGCAAAGAATTGAATGGCTCACAGACAGCATCATCTTATAAATCAAGAATATATGATGAAAATACACGAATAGAGTCTGAAATGCCCATTACGTTCACGTTTGGCGCGACTCTAGCAATGTGAATAGGGACAAAGTGCAAAGAAATCAAAATTAAAGGAGTGCAAAGAAATTAAAATTTTAACTGATTTTAAACTAGGATGGACTGCCATTGTTAGTTGTGATATCTGCCTACCAGTTGCTTGAAAAACTATGACTCGCCTTCTTCAGCCAACCAATCATATTCAGATTTGCTATACTATATAATGAATGCTGTCTAAACCTCTGGCTTGAGTCAGTAGCGTAACTACCGGGGGCAGGTGCCCCTAGAGAATGCCTGTGCCCCAAGTCTCCGATTTGATATCTGTGAATTTCTTCCTTTGAAATGTGGCTGCAGCTAATGTTCACTTTTCCCTCTGTGCGCCAAAAGTTAGCCAGTGGTGAAATATTTATGACTTTGACAATTCATACATAATGGAAGGCATTGTTTTGAAAAGGAAAGGTTTATTTACTGAAGGTTTTCCTTGTTCAATTAACAGCCACTGATGTGTATTTGCAACAGGGATGCTTATTCTATGTGTAGTTTCTTTGATACAAGTTGACTCCCTTGAGTCGCTGCAAAGAGTACTTTCTATAAAGAAACTAAAACTACTTTTTTGTAACTCTCAAAAGGAAAGCTTGCTGAAAGTTAAATTGTCATCAATGTGTATGGTTGCTCCGAATGTTTATTGTATCAACTTTAATAACAAACATAATGTTCATCTAAACGCAAGTCTGAATGAACAGTTTTCTTCAAAAGATTCAGCTTTGTGCCATGTTTTGGGAAATACTTTAATTATATAGCATACACGCTTTGTATCAGTTATACTCTAATAGCCTTAAGAACAGAGCATACAGGTTAGTATAATCTAATCCTGCTGGAATAACTACGATTGGAGTGTTTTCTGTAGCGGCTGGTTAGTTAGGTCAACCTTTCTAGAAGTGAACGCATCCCAGTTGAACATCCAACAGAGTCATAAACAAGGCATGGACTTCAAATGCAATGCATGCACTGAAGCCGTTACTCCATTGGACGTTACGGAGGTCCAGGCAAACTTTCGCCACTTTTATTTTAGGGACACCCACGCAAATCGCCGGTGGTTCACGGGCTGCAATTTCAAGACAAATCAGTCTAGTTAACGCAGAAATCAGTGAGTCCGATAAAACACTTTTTCTTAAAAACTGGAAGAGGTCTAAGCTATGTTTCTAAAATAGCTGAGCAAATTTGAAAAACAATAAAAATACATTATTTTTGACATAAACATTTTTGATAATAATAATAAAAAAAGAATGTCAAAAAGTTGGATTCTGATGCGTTTATAATGCCTCTCTGTTTTTGAAGGGGGGGGCTGTTCTTTCCAGGACTGGTATGAATGCCACCAGTGAAAAATAGGTATGTGTATATTTTTGGCGCTCATTGCTTTGGAGTAAGAATGACAACTTTCACTTCCCAAGCTAAAAGTGCAACTTCGAACAATCCTGTTACTCAACCTTGACGATATAATGTCAATTAACTAAATAACTCTACACTGATTAGCCCCCACTTGAATTTTTGTGTGTATTGATAGGAAGAGCTATAACAATGACGTCCCTGACATTTAATCGTAAACTTTGTTTCATAAAAACAAATCCAGCCCAAGCCATCTAACAATCCAATCTTTATCCAAGTCTTACCTGATATCTCTTTGTTGTAAATTGTAAAAGTACCTGCGGTTATTTTGATATGAAGACCATATGCTTGTGTAAGAACCTTGACGGAAGCGCATGCTTGAATGATATTGAAAGTAAGAAAAAAAATCGTCACCCTGTGAACCGCAAAACAAGACTCGAGCAACCCGAGGGGAAGAATCTGTAGTCAGAATGGTACAGTATATTAACGAGATCAAACTTTGACTATAGCTTCTAGGCATAAAGCTCGTACTACGGAATAGGTCAAACTTATGTTTTAAATTAAAATAACAACCCTCAAAAAATATATATCACACAAAAAACGAAGCAAATAGACAAAATACCGTTTCTTTTGAGTCAGATGATTTGGCATCCAAGAAGTTCCTTCTAAGATCAACAATTAAGTTGCATGGTATTTTATTTTTGCTATCCATGGCTAAAGCTGTTCAAAATATAATAAATTGTGCACATCAACCTTTTTGACACCAATTGACAGAAAGTATCACTACAAACGAAATCAGGTCCAAATGACGCGATTGACATTAGAACAGATCCATGGGAAGGGGATCTCAACATCTAAGACGGTTTCCTTTGCACAGAAAAAAAACTGGTTTTCAAACTTTTTGTCTTGAAATCTTAGGTTCCACATCCTAGTTTCTTTATACCACTACGTTACCTCGGTAACTGGGTAGAATATTCAAAGCAATCCTTACCTTCAACAACGTGGTGTTTAAAGAGGACCTTGAAAGACAATGTGGCGCAGCACTCAGCTGATAGATCTTGTTTAGATATCGTGCATTTACCTGAAAGTCCTTCACCCGTGACTTCTGAAACACTAACTAGAAATCATAAAAAGGAACATATGAGTTAATGGTGGAATTCTGTCAAATGTGTTATTTGGGAATGGGAATTTAAAGATAAAAAAGCCTGGAAGTTTGTAATGTGCATCTGTTGGAGCCCCATGCAATTCACCTTGCGGGGCCAGGTCATGCACACAAAAAGGGGCGATAGGTTGCCAAGCATGAATGAAAGCATTGCACCACAAGTTTAGGTTAGCTGTAGAAACTACCAGGTAACATTACTTGTTTAAACATTTAAGTTAAAGGTCTTCTGTATCGAAGTGGAAATGTTCATTCCCTCTCCAGGGGTTATTCACTTCTGCTTTTGAACACGCACTTTAGAACTTTTTCGCATCAAACCTTTGGAAATTAGAACTCCTCGTCGCAAAGATTAATTCGAAAAATGGAAGTTTATATTAGTGGTCATCCAAGCCTTTGTAAAATGTGTTATTAGGTACAGTGTAGATTGTTCACAGCCATCTATTGTTGATCGAGACTGCAATAAAATTAAGCTTAGTTTGCAAAGTTCAAAGTGTGGGTACTGGGCGACAAGCGAGTGTAGGTGGGACTGTGCATCGTTTGGGCGTAACAAAAACTAGCTTTTGTAGCTTGTAAACTCTGAAATCATTTCCAACTTGAAAAGTAAATAGGTAAAAATAACTTCACCGGACTTAAGGTCGACAAGCAGAAACTTGGCTATTTCTTGCGGGGTCATTTCAGCCAAGTCCTCGCTGTACAGTTGCAGTAGTTGCTCCTCCTTGGATGACAGGACTTCGAGACCGGATTCCTGATTCACAAAAAGCGCACATGGTCATAGAATAAATTTGTGATGGGAACAGGGAGGATGGGGATGACATGTAGTAAGGTTATGACTAGCCCAGCAATGGAAATCTAAAACGTTGGCGGGGTAAAGACACAAGCCATTGAAAAGCAATCTTCATTATACCAATGTACATATAGTTTAAAGTGTGTTTCATTCCTGCAGATCCTTGTGTCAATACGACATTTAAGGTCTTTTAAAAATGTTTTGAGTGCTATTGAATGCATGTTGGTCCTCAGAATTCGCTAAAGATGGCTGTAAACTTTATTGCAGCACGAACACCTGACGGGTGAGTCGGTTAGATAGCTAATCCTTGTGTAAAAACGCTTGGGGGATATATACCCCATCCATCAGGATCTACGCCTGTCGATGTGTTCTATAAACTGCTGAAAACTGAACACAGACAGTTCTCCGTTGGCGTATTCCTGTACTCACCTGTGTAGGGCGTTTGATACTGTAAATCAAGTTCACAAATCGGATCACTTTTGCATACGTGGAATTGCCTGAGACAGGTTTGGGAGTTACTTGTCAAATTAGGAAGCAGTTTGTTTCTGCTAAATCCGCTATTTCAACACATCGGACTATTGCCTGTGGTGTTCCACAGGACTTATCGGGTGTCATGATATTTATCATATATGTTAATGTTTTCAATAAAATTTGCTATCGTCTTTTTGCTGATAAAACGAGTCTGTTTCATAACCACCGTAATGTTAATACAGCCATTAGCAGTCTAAATACAGAACTTTGAAGGTGAATGAATGGCTCTTGTCTAAAAGAATTCCCAGTTAATTTACTCAAGACAAATTGCATGATTATTAGCTCGAACCCAAAAAATTCAACATAAACTACTTTTTCTCAGTCGGTGTAGTACTCCTCAGAACCAGGTCGAAAGTCCTGGGTCTTTAACTGGATCAGAATCTCTCTTGGAGTAAACACATCGACGTGTCGTGAACTAAAATCTCCGAATTCGTTGGCGTTAAGAGTAAAAAGTAATGTCCTGTTAAACATTATACCTTTAATTTTTGTATAAAAACACTAATTTTAAGAAACTTAAATTATTCTTACCTCAGGTAGCTCGACGTGTCAACGGAACAAGCTGTTTATTTTGCAGAAGAAAGTTGTCCAACAATATCAAAAACGGACTACTTAACTCACGCAACTCAATTATTTGTGGAGTAAGGAATACTAAATATAAACTACATTTTTAACATTAGAATTTCGGTAAATTTGTGTATCTACAAACATGGTATTTTACTTCACACCTTTAATGACTATGATATAAAACCATCTCCTCGTTACATTCCTATGCAACCAGAAGTAACGTTGGATGACTATAGTGTTAATTATAACCGTATTCCTTTTCAGAAAACAGTCTTATCCAAAAGATTTTCGTCCTTTTAAACCAACCTTAACATGGATCTTACAAGACTCTCAACCCTAAATGCATTTACTTAGAAACCAAAAACCTGCATAGTTTGTATTAATAAAACTTAGTTCATGTAATCATGTCAGCCTACTTCAATGCTTCAAATGGTCTGGTTTCAACTGGTAGCATATCTGTCTTACTGTTGCCTGTCCTTGCAGTGTATCATATTGTACTGTCTCCTACCTCCTATCTTAGGTTTCTGGTCTGGTCTCAATTACTATTGGTATGATGTGGTATGATGGAGAAACCCAAAAGTAAACTGCTTCATTTTTTCCCTTAATGCTGAAAATAAACAAACTATGTACAGCAGCCAAACTTGATAATACGCCAGTTCTCATTATTTTTTGTAACTAATTTCTTTGTTACATACAAAGAATTTATATTTTTTATATTTATTTAAATATTCGGGACATCTTTTGTCGCCAACATGAAATAAATGCGTTTTTTGGGCAAATCAACTTGTAGCTGACTGATCAAGCATTAATTAAAGTGGCACAGACAAGGTCAATTAAACGATAACAGATTTTCTCAGAAAATGTGCTATTGCATATAAAAAAATAAAATTGAATTTGGCGCACATTTTGAAAACAACGCATAACATGGTAATATTTTCCGCAGTAACACTGACCTGACTTTCTTTTGCATCATGCATCACCTTCATTCATCATTTTAAGGGATTACAAAATCTTGATTTGGATTTCATTTTGACGTATTTGCTGCCAGTTATAACAAATGTGCAATCTTACAAGGTGAAAACTTGTCCTTTACCGTTTTTTTCTCGGTATTTTAGTATTGAGTTACATTTGCTGTGATGCCAAGTGGAGCATTTAGCATTCAATTTAAGTTACACACACAGGCTTACACAAATCATGACACAGCTTTGGTAGTGAATGCAAGCGGGACATGAGTAGACAGTTATCACATGCCTGTTTACGAATAAAGACTTATCTGATAGTGTAGGGTTAATGAAATTGTGTAATGAAAATCTACCAAAATACCTACCAACTAATCTTGTTGGATTTAAACAAAAATAAGTTGACAAATTTTGGTCGTAAATGGATCTACGCACTGTATTGTTTTTCTATAGTTCTGTCTGCGTTTCAAACAATAATTTTTTGTCTATCTCTTTCTTTCTTTCGATCAATGATCTGTCTTCTAAGGCATCTAAGAACGGTATACTAAGCTCTCCATTTTCCAGCTGTCACTTCACCAATGCTTTAAAAAAACTATACATATCGGTTTGGCTGAATCGTCATGAATCAAATATCCATTTAATTCAACATTTTAAAGAATTAATACTTAGCAAAATAGGTTGATTCCAATTTAAAACAAATGAGCATATCGGGATTGAGATACACATCTTCCAAATTGTCGGAAAAAACAGAGATGATTGACACCCTGATGTAAAATATAACTAACAGCAGTTATGAAATAATGGACCAATGTTTAGAAACAAAACATAAGCACGCCACCACCACCCATTTTAAGATGTGCCAATTGTTTATTAGCACGCTTTGTTAGTCGGTACTCACCATTATGGCCGAAGATGAAACCGTCACAAACGCAGCTGCAAGAGCCACCAGCTTCAACATGGCAGTCATTCTCAAAATCTGGGAAGCCAAGTCTTTGAATGGAAATGGACCAAATGGCCAGGTGTACTCGAAAGAGAAAATCACTGTGAATGGAAAACTTGTTGTTGAGTCACTTTATATACCTTACAAACTATAGAAACCTTCTGACTTTTGTTACAGTAAGGCTATAGTCCCATGGAATTCATACCTGCATAATTGTGTCATCGACGCTCTATTTGATTTGTTTGTGTACTTTTGCTTTCAGTTGCAAATGTAAAACATGCACAAACTTTGTTTCGTTCCTTTTAATTGATGTTACAGGATTTGTTTGGACTGCAGGGGAAAGCCAATGCAGTCTGCATTGTTCGGCCTTGGCAACACTTGAAAAGACAGACAGACAACACCATAAACGTTAGGGCAGGCTAATAGTTAACACAGTCGTTATACCATACCTGCAGAAACTGGCTAGAAAAGAACAACTACTGCCTTCAATGACTTTATTGATTAATTTTCGTAGTTAGCATTCGTTAATGCTGCACTGAAATCCGAGGGACGGTTGCTCTCGAATGTGGTTCCAGAAGTGCAGTGCACATATCGTCTTTGTTTTTAGATGGCATTTTTATGAACCCTTCCAGAAACACACATTCAGAAATAGTTGTAATCAAAATCGTTGGGAACTTGCTGGTACTGGGAATTGAGAGTGCACCTTAACGGAGCACCCACACAGAGGAGACTGTATAGGAACCTATATTCAGAAATCTGATAGGCAGAAAGTAAAAAAAAATGTAATCAAAAGAAACAAACAAGTGGAAAGAAGAAACACCGTCTAACGGCTTATTCAGCCGTTAGACGGTGCTGTCTGATTTAGTAGAAATCTGTGGAAACTATTCATGCACAGAGACGAACATCTGTAATGATTTCAGTTCAAATAGACAAAGCACTTCACCATTGCACTAGGTATTGTTATACACGCGCTTGATATCAGCACTGTTTTCCCTAGCTTTGGGGGCCAGAAAGTGTCGTGGCGTCAAAAATACAATGTTCTCCTTTTCAGCATGGGTCTCAAAAGACTAAAACGAAATAACTATCTCCTCACCAGAGAAGGCTTTGAATGGAATGAAAATACATAGTAAATAGCAGTTTGAGAGAGTCTAAGCCAATTCAGACAATCATTAATTTTAGAAATGAAAATAACACTTGTTCTAAATTTTAATTTTAACACTAAAGGATTGGGACATTTTTTTACCCCTTCTACAATTTTAACCAATAAACTCAACTTTGTCCAGTGAAGTGACCATTCTTTCAAGGAATCGTCTCGCTGTAAAAATTATTGTTCTTTTTATTCAAGTGCTTGCACTTTGGTCTTAAAAGGGAACAATGAAGTAGTACGGACAGTATCTACTCGGTGAGGCTTACTTTGTAGTTTACTGACCAGATATGAAATAAGTAAATTGGACACAATTACAAATCTGAAACAAATAACATTTTAGATAATTCAGAAAAAGTGGGATATCCATCATTATGTGCTACGTTTTATTTCCTACTTTATACGCAGCTTGTAAAGATTCAACCTCGTATTTCTGGTTTCCATTATTTTTGTCAACTTCTAAGGCAGTTTTTCCACATTACTTGTATGTTCTTGTGTTCCCCCTGGTATCAGGCAGGCGATAGCATTACTACTATTGTTTCAGTCAGGGTCAATCATTTATCAAAGTGAACTGGATACAAGGTTTTGGATAACAGTCAAACTGGCTGGTTATTGTTCCTAATCTCTTTCGTTGCTTAGTTTGGTTGTGAAACAAGGAGAAGTGTGTTGTCTTAGCAAAATGGTGTAACACTGAAGTGGCGAAATTAGTTACTTATGCGGCATGCAGCTCTGCAGGTTGCGGTCAGAAAGAGTGAACACAGCACAAGGGCAATGCTATGGGATCAACAGCTGGACCAGACCAGCAGTGTGTTCCCAACCACTGTACTGATCGAACTAGAATGTGGTCAGCACATGACAGGGTCGAGGCACTGAACCATTTGTTAAATGTAGTCGAGAGGTACTTGCCCTAAAGTAGAGTGTCTGTAGGGGCAACAGTGGATTTCTGGCAGTAAATGGTTTTACATATGCGAAAGGGTGAAGCAGTCACAAACTATAGCGAGGCAGAAAAGAGAGCGACGACGTGGAAGGAAATCCTAGCGAGTTCTGGGACCACACTGTAAAACGAAAAATGTATAAATGTTTTAACGCCGTTTTAAATGCCCTCTTGTTCAAACATTATGAACGCTTTGCAGTGTTAGGTGTTATGTTTTAAAACAAACACGTTTAGTTATTAATATCAAAGTTGTTTAATTTTCAAACGTTTACAGATTTACAACCAAGGCAAAGACGCGTTTGTATTGGGCGTTGGTTGTACACGGTGTCGCATTCTGAGGGTGGTCAAAGAAACATGAGGATTTGCTTTGGTTTATGTAGAGACAAACAGAACGTTCCGAGTTTCCAATTTGTGGTGCTATGCTCTCATTCATACTGGGCAACCTATCGCCCCTTTTGTGTGCATGACCTGGTCCTGCAGGTAAATTGCATTGGGCTCCAACAGACGTACATTACAAACTTCAAAGCATTTTATATCTTTAAGTTCCCATTCCCAAATTTGACAGCAGACCAACTTTCACGTATATTCTCCTTTTTATGGTTTCTAGTTAGTGCTTCAGAGGTCACGCGTGAAGGACTTTCAGGTAGACGCACGTTATTTAAACAAGTGGTGCGCTACATTGTCTTTCAGGATCCTCTTCACACGCCACTGTGTCAATGGTAAGGATTGCCTTGAATACTCTACCCAATTTACTGAGGTAACTTAGTGGTATAAAGAAACGAGAATGTGGAATGTTTGAAAACCATTTTTCCGTGCTAAGGAAACCGTCTTAAATGTTGTAATCCCCTTTGCATGGATATGGACATATTGGTGCGCATTCCTCGTTTTTGATTAGATCAAAGAGGGTCAGCCAGCCCTAATTCGTACCTAGACCTAGACTGTTAAATTTTGCCAAAATATTTCGGACTGTCTAGACAATTTACATGTGGTTGGGATATACATGTACATGTTACGAATTTTCACATGCATACAGCTTTACGTGTTCGATGTATCCCACAATATCTGGACAGTCTTCATGACACATTGTGTATTCTGTGCCACAAGACGTCCAAGATACTGTGTTGTCAAGATACCGAAAGCTAGTACTACTCCTTTGCAACTATGCTATATGCTGTACTAGACCAGACATAGCATATATAGCATAGCACATATGCAGTAAATTGACCTTGATCGAGCTTGAAAATAAATGATCTGGACCCGAAGCACATAATTGACATGGAACGTATTCGGAAGATTCACAATGTTTTAACATTCTGATCACACTTTAGTGTCGTTGCCCTCCGTGTGAATAACTTAATAATCAGAATTGGATATAAAAAAGATATCTTGTCATTGAAATATCAATATGTGTGGTTGAACAGTAACCACAGCTTATTGGTGAAGACTATATAATTGTCAGCCAAAAAAAAAAACCCAAAAAGTAAAAAACGCAGTCAATGCAAATTTCAGTAACAGTATGTTGTTTGTTTATTCCTTTTCCAAAATAAATTTTGCATACTATTCATTGGTGCTGACCTTGTAAGTTCCATTAATTATTTGTTTCGTCATCAGTGCTCTGTATATCTTGAATAATTGTTGAATATAGCTGGCTATGAATTCACAGGTGAATATCATGTTATTGCTGGTGTTTGTTTTTAACGGCATAACTGACATCAATTGGCATAAGTACATAGAACAGTACAATGGCGTGTCTGTTGGGTCTGTAGAAACATTGCAAATGGAAAAGATATTATCATAATTTTCTTTCTAACAACGTTTTACGAAGGAAATGGCCACAAAGATCGTAAAAGTGCCTTTTACGTGCCAAAATTCAATTCAAGATCTAATAGCGTTCTATGACCCATACTTCCGCTGGATTGTTTAGGGAAGACGCATTAACGGCTGTTAATGAAAATAGACTGCTGAATATGGATCACCGAAGGTTACAAGGTTTACTTACCAACAGATAAAAACAGTCAATATTTGTTTATTTAACACTTCGTATATTCGTACACTCCAGATTCTGCACAATTCAAGCTAAAAATCAATAATGAAACGCCAGAGAGCAATCGGTGTTCCAACTTGCAAAGAGATGGCATTTGTCTTTTAGAGTGGTGGTACAAAACTGCTAAAACTAACAAACTCTAAATCTAAGTAAGACCTGATTTAGCAGTCGGACAAAACTTTACTTCCAAATCAAATACGAATGGAGTGTACGGTGTTCGATGGACGCTTTGTGATAGCGTCACTAAACTCCAAACAAATTCATCAAGTCTCATCATTTTATTTCATGTATTTCTGCGCTGGCAGCTGCGCAGACCAAGCTTCAAAGCCATCTTGAACTCTCAATAAGTCTTGATATTGCGACCTAATTGAAGGTAGGAGATTCAGCATTCAAAAATGATAGTTGGGTATTTTATTATATTAGTGTCGGCAAAGAATTCAATATTGGGCATCATTTTGTGCCTGGCTGCATTTCTACAGTCTCCGTATAGTATACACATGTTCTACAGATATAGACTACGTATTGCTGTTAGAGAGCATTCTGTATGTATACTAGCTTTCTGGTTCTGTGCGAAAGATTTGTTTCTTCGTGACAATAAAGTTGCATGAATAGGAATGTATATTTCATTTTTATTTTGGCAGTGAGATACAAAAGAAGCCTGAGTAACAACAATTTCAGTTTGCTGTTAAGAGTTTCTTTTTATCTGCATGAATAAACTTACCCTTATTAAACTTTGACATATTAGGCTTTGCTTTTTATCAGCATTTAATTACATAATTAGATCCATGTTAATCTAGCATGACTTTTATTTTTTTATTTGTTTGTGATCTCAAGTATTATTTTCTACCCATTCCGCACAGAACCCTTCCAAATTGGTAAGAATATCACATGGATTCCTTCATCCCCTTGGAAGAAGATTTTAATGCAACTGCCTTGCAAGAATTAAAACGATTAACACAGTGACTTGCAGACTTCAAAACACAGTCCTGTGACGTTGCAGCTGAAAGAAACTAGAGTGCACAAAAACGTCCCCATACGGTGTTTTATATAAAGTTTTACAGTTACAGCACGTTTTCCACCCTCAAGCGCAAGCCCTCATGTGTGAGGTCATTGATTGGCTACACGCAAAAGGTTAGGATGAGTTGTGACACAAACGAGCAATATTTGGAAATAGCTCAAAAAGGGTAAATGTTTGATGGGTAAACATCCGTCGCAAATTGAAGTGTTTTATGTAAGGGACATACGGTCGAAATTTCAACCCAGGAAAGTGAATTTGGTTTAAATTGAAGTGATTTGAAATTTGTACGTGTTGTGTGGGAGTTTTGTACACGAGAACAAAGGAAATACCGCACAAGTATAGCTGTGGCAAAATGAAGACGAACAGTCCAGGAAATCATCTTCAAAAATCCAGCTCGACGGAATTATCCTAGTTAGAGAAAAGGAGCATTTTCCTCAAGCTTCCTTAACCACAGGAAAGCAAAGGAATGTCCACACTTTGTATAAAAAACAGGTATGTGTGTCCAGATTGCTACATCATTCTGACTTCAGGTTTGCCCATGGAGCCAACAGTGATAGGGCAGGGAACCTCTCTTCAGAATTACATCTGGCCAGTGACACTCAGTTCCAGCGAGTAGACTGGGTGTAGAAATTCCAGTGTAGTGCCTCTTGGCGCTAGAGTTAATCCCTCTACCTAACCCAGTGTCATTTTGTTCCTTTAATTTTTTGTAGTAATAATTTTCATGATTTTTATGTAGAATTAAATATGTGTATCAGTACGGTCAACATAAATTAATGGTCCAGTGTTTGATCAATTTATCCATTTATTTCTTCCATCTTCACTGTCGTCCTCCAGGGGAAGGACAGACCCATGGTGTGACAATTACCAATAAAAGTGTGTCAGGGGGATATCCAAATAAATAGTTACCGTCTCACACTTGCATTATAACTGTGGATTGAATTTGGAATAAATGACTGTATCGAGGCTGACGTCAGCGGGGGGGGGGGGTTAAGATGAATCCCAGAACTATTAAACATGTAACATTCGCTGAGTGAATGGGTTATGTCTCACATTATCGTTTTACAATTTTACAAAGACAATTATCATAAATGACTTGGACAAGGGCAAGTTCTTGGCCTATTAATCTTTGTGCCATTTCCTAGTATGATCTAGTCTGTCCTTTTGTTCTTTGGTCAGACTACCAAAGGCGCAAATGAAAGTTAACGTTACCACACTCTGAATAACTGATTGATAAAACAGGGTATGAGAGTGCTGTTCACATGAAATTTCTCAAGCTTTCGGAGGAAGAACATCCTCTGACTAGCTTTTTTTCTGACCAAATTGGCAATTTCCTTTCCAACAGAGTCTGTTTAGATGTCAATGCATCCCAAGGTAACTTCAAATACAGTCTTAAAAAGGACACGGACTTCCAATGCAAGGCATGCGTGACAGCCGCCTATAAATTGGACGTCACGGAACTCCAGGCAGAGTTTAGCCAGTTTCACTCTCGGGGCGTCTACACAGATTGACGGTGGTTCAAGAGCTGCAGTTTGGAGACGAATCATTTTTTTAAATCAGAAATCAGTGAGCCTGGTGAACGCTTTTGTCTTAAACACTCGAAGAGGTCTAGCTTATGTATGTTTTGTTGGTACCTAAAATCAGCTATTGAAATAACTGCGCTATTTTGATAACTATTCAAAGTATAGTCATAGTTTGAGATAAACATTGACAAACTCTGATTGCTTTTGAGAAAAATTGATAACTTGCACCTACTAACTTTCATCTCATTCTACGAAATGATGTCTATTTTATTTTAGGAAGAATATGAAGGACGAAAAGTGGCCATCTCCTTTTCTGCTGTCAGAATGGTAGAAAAGCAGATTATATGTTCTTGTCACATGGAATTTCGACTTTTTGTACTTTTCTGCCGGGTCATGCATTTTTCTATTTTTCTGCTTTTTTACTTCAAGAAAAGCAGATAGATTTTACTTTTTCTTCATTTGCAGAAAAGTGGCAATCTGTTTTTCTCCTTTCGAGCAGGCAGAAATGAGGATCGAACGTTTTGACAACAACCGTGAATTCTAATTTGTTGCTTTGCTTTTTCATACTGGAGGAGCAATTTTACATAGGTGGCCGAAAAGTGGGCATCGGCTTTTCTGTTTTCCAAGGACCGTAAACGGGGTCGTTAACCTGAGGTTATTGCCATATCCTTTCTTCGGGATTGAGGACATATACACCAATAATTACAGTCCATCCTATCATTTATGATGAAAGATTCACATTTTCTCCTTGGCGTTAGCAAGCTTGTGTGTCTATTGGATGAAAGTCGTAAAATTGTATTTCCTTTGAGATGCTGTTTTCTCTGCCTCACGGGGACACTGATACTGCCGTATGGGATTTGTCCGCAGAAAACATGGTTAAGAGTTGGTTTCTATATGTCTTCACTCCCCAGAACGGAAATGGTCGTGACCTACCGGCTCACGACCCCATGCACTGCCTATTGAGGACAGAAAGGCAGATGGCCATTTTTCGGCCACCTATGTAAAATCTACTTTTCGGATTTCACAAAAGCAGAAAAGTTGAATTCACGGTTGTCGTCAAAACGTTCAATCCACTTTCCTGCTTGTTTGACAGGTAAAAGCAGATGGCAACTTTTCGGCCGCAATCAAAAAGAGGAAAAGTAAAACTACTTTTGTCGTAGCAAAAAAGCAGAGAGGTGGAGAAATGGATTACAATAAAATGGTCATTCTGCTTTTGAGGTAGCAGAAAAGTAGAAACGTCAAGTATTGCATGTCCCAAGACTTAAAATGCCTTTCTACTATTTTGATAGTAGAAAAGCAGATAGCCACTTTTTGTCCTCCAGAGAAGAAAGCTTTTCTCAATATGATATAAGTCTAATTTGATTAGCCCAGAGTTGAATTCTTTCGTGTTGACAGAATAAGCTATAGCAATGACGTCCTTGACGTTTAATCGTTAAATTTGTTTCATCAAACAAAAAAGCCAGAACAAGGAATCTAAAAATCCCTCCTTCATCAAAGTCTTACCTGACACCGATTTGTCGAGAATTGTTCTACCAAGGACGGTTATTTTGAGATGAAGGGCATAATCTTGTGTAAGAAGCTCGACAAAAACGCATGCTTGAATGGAAATGAAGATAAAGTCTTTACCTCTTTAGCAACAACAAAGAAGCAACAACCACCTGCTATTTAATTAATGAGCCAAACTAGTTATCTTTGTTTTAAAAGCCGCAACCTTAACGAAATATGTGGAACCCATTAAAAATAGCAAACGGCCAAAAATGTCATGCCTCTTTGAGTCCTCAGATTTGGCAAATTGTTTTGCTTGTGGTATCCATGGCCAAAGCAATAAGACAAAAGAGGATTTCAACATACAAAATTTTTTATTTTTCTTAGTTGGGACACAACCGAGTTTCAAACGTTAGACTTTTTGCCTCCCTATTCACGTTTTTTTTACATCACCAAGTTACTCCAAAGAACTGGGTAGAATATTCAAAACGATCATTACCAGTGAGATTGATGCGTTTGAAGAGGACCTTTCACCGCAGCACTCGGCTGAGTGATGACCTAACTTGCATGAACCTGAAACTCCTTTGTCCATGACTTCTAAAGAACCAGCTAGAAATTATCAAGAAGAGAATAAACGTCAATGGCTGCTGTCAGATATGCAATGTGGGAATGGGAATTTAAAGTTAACAATGCCTGAGATTTTGTATTATATGTATGTTGCAGCTTGGATGCGATTCGCCATGCATTCACAAAAAAGGGGGCGCCAGGCTGCCCCGCGGGTATGAAATGATTGCACCCAAAGTAAAGCTGAACCGGAAAGACTAGCAGGAAGATTGTGTCTGAAATCAGTTAAGGGTAAAAGAAATGCAAAAAGGGTTAACGGTCCTCTCTATTTAATAGAAATACGCAACCCCCTCCGATTTAAGCAACGTTAAGTAGAAAAGTGAAAGATTACGTAAGTGGTCAACCAACCTTATCAGGTACAGTGTAAGACGAACTGTTACGTGTCTGTCTTGTAAATGGGATCTCTGAGAAAGCAGCGTTGTTTAAAAGCTGGAAGAATTTTTTAAAGACCGCACTAAGACCAAACTTAGTTTACAAAGCTTAATGTGCCAGTGCTGGGCGACAAGCGAGTGTTGGTAGAAACGAGCTTAATTGGGGTGTAACAGAAACTTGCTTTTGTAGCTTGTAAAGTCTGAAATCATTTACGAGTTAGAAAGAAAACGGGTAAAAATAACTTCACCGGACTTTAAGTCGTCAAAGAGAAACTTGGCGATTTCTTGTGGGGTCATGTCAGCCAAGTCCTCACTGTATAGTTGCAGCAGCTGCTCCTCCTTGGATGGAAGAACTTCGAGATTGGGTTCCTGATTCATAAAAAAGTGGACACGGTCATAGGTTGATGGGTAATTTTGAAAGGATGACTTTGCCCAGAAATGGACATCTAAAATGTTTACAGGGTAGTGACACCATGACACCACCGATAGCGATGTTCATAATACCAAAATACCAACAGAAAAATTTTCAATATTGGGGAAATTAATTTCATATTTTTTGCTCTGAACACCTTTTTGCTTCTTCATTTTTCTTTCTGCAAGTTTGTTAAGTTTTCTCTTATTGTATCATTTCCTCGATGAGTTATTGGTCTTTCAAGGCATCTAAGTACGATTGCAATGAGCTTTCCAGGTGTCCGCTCACAAGGGTTTAGAAGAATACAATATTTAGAAGAATTTTAGAAGAATATCATAGGCCTGTACACTGTAAAACCAAAGCATTTACGTTTTAAAGGTAAATTTAACGCAAATCCCTAACAAATTTTAAACATTTGACACGTTTATAGAGGGTAAGATGACACACACGTGTTCAGATTAAAGGCAGTGACATGAAAAGTGGCAAGCCAACTGCTGCATCTTTACACGGGAACAACAAAATGGTTGAAATACTGCTGTCAGTCCTTTTTTTAAAAGAAAATTATCACCCATCCGAGATCCTGAAATGTCTATGCAGGTTACAGCCTATGTACAAACCTAAACGGATTGTTGCAACTCCGAACACTCGGATGTCTCTCTATTTGCAACAACAAACAACCAGCAGGCGTACAAGCGACGTTGAACAAGATCAAAGTGCGCGCGCACTGGTGTGTACATACTGCGCATGTACGCCCTGCGCTACAACTGAACGTATTGATTAAACTCGGTGCTTGTGTCTGGTGTGAAAATTAAGTCATAATCCCAGGACCCTGTGCATCCACAAAATATACATTATCAGCTTAAATCAACCATTTTAGTTTAATTTCATGGGCACTAAAGATTATTTACGGACAATAATGGAATTCCCCTTTTAAACCAATCTAAACAGGCACTTCGTGTCCCAACGATAAACACTTTGGATGCAAGGGCTCCATTTTTTAATTGAATATGCCGGCCCCACCACCTTCAATCACTAACGGCCTGCATAATAGCGTGCTATAGACCCCACAGTCCCTTTGAATGGCATTTAAATTGATCAGTGGGTGTCATTCAGTTCGTTATTTAAGGGATGGCAAAGAACGTTTGGATTTCAGTAAACGTAAATCGGTTTAGCTGAGCCATCATGGACATTCAAACATCTGACAATGCAATTAAACACTTAAGTTAATGTAACTTGCGTTCACACACAGAAAAATTTCACCTTTGATCAATCGTAGCTTAAAAGGCACGCAAATGTAAGTGAAACGGATTGTTTGCAATTTAAAAGGAATAAGGGATGGCAGAGGTGTATGTCCCGATTGAATGCGTAAATAGGCGAGTTTGATTTATTCAGCAATTACATATGTTGAAGGGTGATTTCAATTTGCTCAAAAACGAACACTGCACTCATTACTTCATGTACATATACTAAGAGAAAATGCTTGGGGAACTTCTATCAATCAGAGATGATTGATACACTGATGTGAAATATTACCAACAGTACTTATGAAGTAATGGACTAATGCTTCGAAACAAAACCTAAGCAGCCAATTTTAATATGATACGAAGGTTTAATACACATACTTGTCTACACTCACCGTTACAGCAAAAGATGAAACCGTGACAAACGTGGCTCCAAGAACAACCAGCTTCCACACAGTGGTCATTTTCAAAACCTTGGAAGTAAAGTCTTTGAAGGGAAAAAATTGGCTTGTTATACTCAGAAGAGAAATCACCGTGAATGGAAAAAGCGTTGTTGAGTGACTTTATATAACTTACAAACTTGAGCAGCGTTCTGCCTTCTGTTAAAGTCAAACCATAAGCCCAAGGAAGTAATACCCGCATAATTTTTGCCATCGATGCACTGTTTGATGTTGTTGGTACAAGTTTGGTTTCAGAAGCTTTTTAAAATCATTGTAATGCAGGTTATATGATTTGTTTTGACTTCAGTGGAAAGCCAATACAGCTTGTACGGAGCTCTTGAAGTGCCATCAGACTTGTTCAGATACCGAGATAATTTTTCTTATTAAGTCGACTTATAAAGCGTATCAAGTCGATTTAACGAGATAAATGATGTAGTCAAGTCGACTTCCTAATTCCAGTTGGAATTCCCTATGTAAACTTAGCGAGATTATTTATATAGTAACGTCGACTCCCTTATTTGATCAAATGGCTTGCCGGGATAACTTATGTCATCAAGTCTGCTTTTGGAATTTTACGATGTAAACTTGCGATGTAAACTTGCGAGACAATTTATGTTGTCAAGTCGACTTTACAATTTTGGGAAGACGACTTGGCGACAAAATATGCAGTCCATCCGACTTCCTAATTCTGGTAGGTTGACTTGAAAAGATAATCTATGTTAGTGAGTCGACTTCCTAATTGTCGTATGTCGACTTGGCGAGATAATTTATGTCATCAAGTCTGATTCTAAAAGTCACTGTGTGGACTTGGCGATATAAATTATGTTGCAAGTTGACTTCATAATTCTAGTAAGTCAACTTGGCGAGATGATTCATGCCATGTTTTACACATGCAGTCATTAACTGACTACTCACAAGTGAACGTGAACTGCAGCGTATTTTCTCGCCAAGTCGACTTGCTGGAATTGGGAAATCTACTTGACAGCAAATTTATTTCGGCGAGTCGACATAGTGAGTTCTGGAAGTAGATTTGATGACATAAATCATCTTGCCAAGTCGACTTACTTGAATTATGAAGTCGACTTAATAACATATATTATCTGGCCAAGTCGATACAGGGAACTCTGGAAGCAGGCTTGCTTTAATTGAATATCTCGCGATGTCGATTAACTATAGTTAGGAAGTCGACTTAAATACATCATTTGTCTTGTCACATGTACTAATCCCCAAATCCCAGGGACCGATGTTTATCGATACAGTTCCAGAAGTGGAGCATAAATATTGTCCGTCGATGTCCTTAGATGATAGGTTTATGGCCTCCTGTGAAAGCAAACCCTCAGAAATGGAGAGGTAGAAAAAGTAAAATGAAATAAAAAACAAAACAAGTGGATAGAAAGCACGGTTAATGGTTTATTGAGCAGATAACGGGGTTGGATAATTGGTTTTTGTGGAAAATGTGTGCGAAAGGGGAAATGCTTTTCGTTGATACAAAACAGTTTCATCGAGTAGAAACTTGTGGAAACTAGTCATGCACAGAGATATTCCGGTGTTCAATTTTCCGTAACCATTGGCTCGAGCACCAATTATCACAGACATTGCTAAACAATTTCCAACAAACAACGTCCCTTTCTGCGTTTTCCTATCCGTCTTCTTCGCCCTTTCTTCTTTGTCATTGATGAATGTAACAGGAATTGTTTATTTTTAAAGACAGACTATAAATTTCACGTTGTTTTATAACTTGGGACATTCAAATGTCACTGTTCAAAATGAGATTATTTTCAGCCTATACTGCAACCACAAAATCTAGACTTCGTCTTTTTTATCTACCAGAAATTCACAGAGATACCACGATTAGTTTCTGTTTGAGTCTTAGTCATCTGTAGTTGATACTTTTTAATTAACCATGCTCCCATGCGAATAGCCCTGAGGTATCCTTGGTCAAGCACGTCACCCATCAGGTTTTGGTCAGATTTTAGGGGATGTAAGTAAATAAAAGTGAAGTGTGATTTCTGCAAATGCATCACTAACTGATACATATAAAACAACTGGTAAAAGGTGCACCTGTAAGGAAAATTAACCCAAACAGAGATTGGCGTTTGAGTGATCGGGCATGCGTGCATTTTATTAGACAATTCCATTTAAGTTGCGAATACCTCCATATCAAAAGTAGAAACCAGATCAGTTCTATTTGCTTCCACAGGAATACAAGGTATTTCAGTATCTCTTTATATAGGTGCGAGATACAAGTGATTTCAGACATTGATATATTGAAAAAAACAATTTAGAATTCCTGACAATGTCATTATGGCGTCATTGCATACGTCAAATGTAAGCCGCAAGGTAGTTGAAATTATGAGTAGACTGTCGCATTCTACTCAACGTTGAAACCGACTCTTTATAAATCAAATTTTGGGAATAAATAAAAATGCCACCTTCATCTTTACGTCATTTGAAGTCATTTTCACCTGTTTATTTATATGCAAATCACACCTTACACGTATATCTCATTGAAAATTGTCATGATTGGGCGGTTATATTAACGTGTCCAAACCTACAAATGACATAAAACCCAAATTGGTTATCACAGGTCTAATTATAGGATTTGCTGCCGTCTGTGGATTAGTTCAAGCTGCTAATTTTTGTTTTGGACTAATACTTAAAGGAATAAAATTGATTTAAAAATACTGTGTCTTGTTGTTTCTCTGGTTGTAATAGAACATTCAATAATGAGATGTCAAATCTCAGAAGAAAAACAGAACAAATTTTATCTCTATTAAAACAAATATGAGGTCCAACGGGTGGGTACACTTTCCCCAGATGTTTCACAGGGTGACTTGAGTACTGTTTATCGTTCTGGAACAGAAAAATCAGAATTTTGTGTCGGTAAACTTAATTTGGTTTACAGTGGACCTCTTTCAACCACGGGCTGCCCTTGCTACATGACCTTGTGAATCAAGGAACCAAAGTTCTTGTGTAATATTTTGCACTGTTGAGGATTTGAAAAATAAAAAACTCGTGGGTCGACCGAATGAATGATAAAAAGAGTCCAAACGCCATGGTTAACGCCCATATTTTTATTGTTACTATTTTGTGAAGGGAGTTTTCAGATGGCCTCTTTCCATATGGAATTTGTTCCAATTTTGAAAACATTACAGCTCTCTTAAATAGGACTTTTGATTTGATGACGTCCTCAGCATCAATTCTTACACACTTGTCTGCAGAAAGGTCCCAAAGGTCCCTGTACCAACCAGTTTTTAATCAATTATAGTAAATACCGCCGAACAAAAAGTGTTTTTTTTTTAATTAATTAATTGATTTTTTAAAAACTTTTTCCACCTTCGGTTAAGGCGGCACTCAATTATTTATTGACGTTACCGGTACATGTTTTGTGCAGTACTGTCCTGCAGGTTAATACCGTTGGAAGCAAGATTGATTTTTTAGATGTTAATATAAGTAACAAGGCACTTCCATTTTCACCTGAAGCAGGGTCAGAGGCTTCTACATATAAGACCACAAATGAAGGCCCACGTTCGTTCCATCACTTTACCAAACTCGCGTGGAGCAAAACTGTCCTTACGCGGAAGAAAATCTGCAGAATAGACTAGACTCACCTTCTTGGCTTTTCCCATTTTCTTGGGCTATTTAACATATTCATTTTGGGAGTGATTTAATTATTTACAGCCCTTTTTATATTGTTGACCACAGTAGTCCACATTCATGAAACTCTATTGAGCTCCGAGAAGCTATTACTGGGACCGTTCCCCAGGACGCCAATGATTCTGGGACTCGTGTGTCCAATGTAATGTCAAGGACCTGCTGCAATGCCTGGAATACCTGGGCTGCTAGTACTCTGGACCAATGGTCCTGTGCGGTCAGAGGGTGATGCTGGTTTCAAGGGTCAAAAGGCAATATTGTTCCGATTGGTGCTGTGGGTGAGTAGGGAGCTCCTTGGAACCCTGGGCGTTGGAATGGGTTTGCCTGATAATATAGGTCCTAGAGGACCAACTGGTTTCGTTGGTACTACCTGGGAAGTGCGGATAAAGGTCGAAAGGGCCTTTTGGTATCATTCACAGCGACGCCAATGAGCATATCGGATATCCGTACTAGTCAAAACACCCCTTTCCCATTCGAGCAGGCCGAGACGCTTTTGCCAGGAAACAAGTTTGATTTGACGACTGGCGAGTTCACATGTAATGTGCCAGTCACCTACAAGCAGGTATCTGGGAGCGCAGTGCTGTTGCTGCAGCGAAGAGACTTCACGTTTTGACCATGTACGGTTTTAGGTATAGTCATCGAAGCCTTCACCACACCCTAGTCGGTGCCTTTCTCCTGTACCCTAATTAAGTAAACGGCGATGATATGTTGCTGCGAAGTGTTTGCCGGATGAATTCAAAATGACAACAATATGGAACAGAAGAAAGTGCACTTCTGATTTGCATCTCGTTGTATTTATTGTTTTATTAATATTCTTTATCTACTTCTCAAAGGATCCAATGTGTCTCTTAAATTGCACCCGAACAACTTCTTGCTCTCTTGCTGTTAACAGCCATACCCAAACAATATACTATACTATATATATAATTGCATACTGACTTAAGGCTTAACGTGCTCGTTTCCCACAGCAAACTGATTGAAGATATTGTGACTTGAGTCTGAAATGTCTGTTATATTCCTGTTTTGATGCTATTGTAGCAAAGGGGAAGGTGACAGGAGTGCAAAGAAATGAAAATTGTTACGACTGTTAGGCTAGGGTAAACTTGGAGACTGTTAATTGCAGCCTGTCGGTAGTTGAAAAACTATGATTGGCAGTCTTTTTCAAAATAAATAGTAATCATGGTCAGAGTTGTTACACTAAATAATAAATGGTGTCAAACATCAATTAAAAATGTCCAACCCTCTGGCTTGAGTCTGTGGCGTACCTACTGGGAACGGGTGCCCCCACCGGATGCTTGTGCCCCAGTCCCCCATAAGAAATTTGTGATTTTTCCTAACGTTCGCTATCACTTTGTGCATTTGATTCAGAAATAGTTGCCAGTGGTGAAATATTGATAACTTTGACACTTCATACAAATTGGAAAAGATTTTTTGAACAAGGGGATTAATTAAACTTGAAAGTTTTGCTGTTTAACGGCTACTGACGTGTATTTATAGCAGGGATGGTTAATTTAGGCGTAGTTTCTTAGGTACAAGTTAACTCTCTGCTGAGTAGCTGTAAAGACTACTTAAAACTCTTTATGAAATTTATTTTTTGTTACCCTCACCGGGAAAGTTTTGCTGGAATTCAAATTGGCATATATGTGAAGGGTTGCTCCAGATATTGTTTATCGTGCTGACAATCATTAATTTTGAAAACTACAGTGCATAATATTCAGCTAACGATAGTCTGAATCAACATTTTCTTTAGAAAGATTTTGCTTTGTGCAAGTTTTATAGAAATACTTTAACTATAGCATACAAGCTTTGTGTCGGTTATACTTTAACAGACTTGAGAAGCAAAACATGCAGGTTAGTCTAAAACAATTTTGATGGAATAATTAAAATTGAAGTGTTTTCTCTAACGGTTGGTTAGTTAGGTCAACCTCTTTAGAAGTCAATGCATCCAAGACGAACATCCAATAGAGTCTTAAAAGGGATACGGACTTCGAAATTAACGCATGCATGGAAGCCGTTTCTCCATTGGACTTCATGGAAGTCAAGGCAGACTTTAGCCACTCTTATCTTAGGGACGCCTATGCAAATGGCCGGTGGTTCACGGGCTGAAATTGAAGTTAAATTAATTTAGTTTAGTCATAAATCGATGAACCCAGTTAATGCAAACAAGTTTAATTATGTACATATTTGTCAGTACCTAAAATCAGCTATTAAAATAACTGAGCAAATTGAAAAACAATCTTAAGTACATTATTTTTGACATAAACATTGTTTGATGACGAGATTATAAGTCAGGACGAGATAATAATGTCAAAAAGTCGGGTTAAAATTTGTCTCTCTGTGTTCTTTACTACATTGCACTGTCTTTCATGAAAGGGGGCTCGTTTTTTCCAGCACTGGTATGTATGCCAACCGGGGATCAAATATTTGAATTTTGACAGTGATTGCCATGACAGTAAGAATGACAACTTGCACCTCCCAGATACATTGTATTGTAAATTTTATTCAAGAAAGATAAAAATCCCTAAACGGTAAAATTCTACCTTCAATAACCCCCGCTTGAACCTGTGTGGGTATTGATAGGAAGAGCTACAGTAGTGGCATCCCTGACATTTAATCGTTGACTTTGTTTCATCGAAAAAAAATCCAGCACAAGGCATCTAACAATCCAAGATTTATCCAAGTCTTACCTGACACCTCTTTGTCGTAAATTATTCTACGGGCTGCAGTTATTTTGAGGTGAAGACCATATACCTTCTTAAGAACCTGGACGAAAGCGCAAGCTTGAATGAAATTGAAGATAAAAAACCCTCTTCACCCCATGAACCGCAAATAAGACATAAGAAACCCAAGGGGCAAATCTTTATTCAGAATGGTGAAGGATAAAAAAGAGATTACACTTTGATTATAGCAACTGGGCAATACACTCGAACCACTTACATATAATAGGTCAAACTTAATTGTTTTCATAAAAAACAACCGTTACAAAAATGAAGCAAACATCCAATAAACCATGTCTTTTACAGTCAGCGGATTTTGCTTTCCAGACGGTTCCTCTAAGGTCAGCGATGTCCATAGAATTTTGGGTATTCAGGCTAAAGCATGACCAATATAACGAGAAATGCAGATCGACCTTATGACCAATCGAGATAAAGTATCACTACAAACGAAAGTTAGTCTCACAGACACAATTGACATTAGAACTGATTGTAAGAATTGGATTTGGCTCACCGTCTTTTGTATATATTAAACAGCAACCAAGCCAAAAGGAGGAATGTGAACCAAGACGTCCATATCCATGCAAAAAGGATTTCAGCATATAAGACGGTTTGCTTAGCACGGAAACGACTAGTTTTTAAACTTTATGTTATGAAATCGTTGGCTCAATATTCTCATTTCTTTATAGCACCAAGTTATGGGTAAAATATTCCAAGCAAGCCTTACCACTGACAGTGTGGCGTTTCCAGAAGACCTTGAAAGAGAGTGTGGTGCAGCACTCAGCTGAGAGTGCTTCTCTAGATAGCGTGCATTTACCTGTAACTCCTTCACCCCTGACTTCTGACGCACTAACTACAAATCATAACAAGAAGAATTTACGTGAAAGTTGGACTGCTGTCAAATGTACAATTTGAAAATTGGAACTTACAGATAAAACATGCCTGGAAGTTTGTAATGTACGTCTGTTGGAGCCCCATGCAATTCAAATTGCAGGGCCAGGTCATGTGCACAAAAGGGAGGATATGTTGCCCAGCATTAATGAAAGCATTGCACCGCAACTGTAGGTTAACTTTAGAAACCACCAGGGATATTATGTATTTAATGAGATCAGGAAAAGAAACGGCAAAAAAAGTTAAAGGTCTTCTGTATTTTGGACATGTTCAACCGCTCTCCCGGTTTATTCACTTTTGCTTCTGAGCCCGCACTCTTGAACTTTCTCGTATCGAACCTTTAGAAATCATAACTCCTTATAACCAAGATTAATTGGCATACTGAAAGTTTATGTTAGTTGTCAATCACGCCTTTGTAAAATGATTTACAGTGTAAGACAAACTGTTACAAGTCTGTCTTTTGTTTGGGGGTTTTGAGAAAGAGGCGTGTTCAGCTGGAAGAATATTGTTTACAGGCGACTATTGTTGGTTGAGACTGCACTCAAACCAAGCTTAGTTTGCAAAGTTCAAAGTGGGGGTACGGGGCGACAAGCGAGTTTAGGTAGACCTGTGCATACTTGGGGCGTAACAGAAACTACCTTCTGTAGATGGTAGAGTCTCACATCATTTACAAATTAAAAGGTAAGTAGGTTAAAATAACTTCACCAAACTGAGAGTCGATAAGGAGAAACTTGGCGATTTCGTCTGGGGTCATCTCAGCCAAGTCCTCTCTGAACAGTTCCAACAGCTGCTCCTCCTTGGACGGCAGGACTTTGAGATCGGACTCCTGATTCACAAACAATCCACATGGTCAGTGGCGGAGATTTGAACTTGGAACAGGGGGAAGAAGGATTAGCGATGAGATATTTGTAAGGTGATGACTTGCCCAGCAATAGAAATCTGAAACCTTTGCAGGGTAGGCCTACTGACACTAACCACTGAGAAGCGATCTTCATTATACTTATGTTTGAAGTTAAAGTTTAAAATGTATTTCGCTCCTGCAGATCCTTACATCAATACGACATTTAAGCTATTTTAAAAATGTTATGAGTGCTAATGAATGCATTTTGGATCTCAGAGTTATCCCAAAGATGTTTACATTTGGCTGTAAACTTTATTGCTGCATGAAAAACTGCGGCGGAGTTGACTCAATAGCCAATCCCTGTGTCCAAAAGCGTGAGGAGATATATACCCCCATTTCCTGGGATGTGACCTATAAACGACCACGACTGAGCGTGTCACATTGAAAAGATACTTTTATCATTATCATTATTTTAAGTAGGTGGATAATGAGAACGAAAGGTTTTATTCTAATGCTGACTTTAAGATAGATTTCCTACACTATGGCAGAGGTGACGTTTTAATACTTTGCAACGGGCTGTTTGCAAACTCTTCTCATCCAGTCTTTGATGCATCTACCAGTGTCATAGGTGAAAGTGATCCCGGGACAGATAAGATGCTTATAAATGTTTCCTTATGGTATCCCTATGACTAATGTAAGTGATAATTTACATGTATTCATAAAACAAAACAGACGGACAATTAAAAATTTGAAAACTCCAAAAAGTGCTGAGCGTAATGTAGTGGCAAGAATTACTAGCGCCAGATAAGGTTGTTGAGGCCCGTGAGAATTGCTTGAATTGTCTGTTATATCTTTATGAAAAACGTTTTCCACAGTGTGAGCTCCAAAGTCGTTTTATGTCAAAAGCACCGTGGATAAGAGAAGGAATCTATAGTTCAATCAGAGAAAATAATTCATAATAAATCTGGCAACCTATAGTTTACAAAAAAGTTAACATACGTAACAACAATGGCAATTAAGAGAAAAATACTAAAGGAAGAAGGAAGCTCATCTATTCTTTGCTCTATTAGATTTCGTCCTATTTTAGGCAGAATTATGCTACCATTTGCTCTAAAATTAATATGATTAATTTATTGATTTTAGCAAGAAAATAGCGAGAGAACTTCCTCAATCAAGCAACGCATTTGAACATTTTTTTGGTAAAAGTGTGCACAATTTAGTTTTGCCCCTGTTACCGAGTTTCCAAAGTGCATAATGGAAATGCCACAGGTTACTCTGGTATAACTATTCGTGTCATTAAGTAATCTGGTTATGTCCTTTTGGAGCCCTCGTTCGTCACTGGTATTTTCCTGAAGTGTTTAAATTAATAGTAGTAACTATCATCAAATATGATACACAGATCAATAACCATGTTTTTCTATTTTCTGGCAGAAATAAAAAACAATTAAACTGCAGAACCGCTCGATGTATTTGATAAGCCAGCAAGATCTATTATCAGAAATCTCATTTTGGGCATTAAAAAAAAAAGGTTTAACAGTGTCAGCAATTATTAGTGTCTTAAAATAATAAACTGAAAACAGACAGTTATCCTTGGCGTATGCCTGTACCTGTCTCAGGCTCATGATACTGCAAATCAAGCCATTCGTATTCACACATTAGAGCAGTTTTGCATACGTGGAATCGCCTGAGAGGTCTTGGGTTACAATTTAAAATGTTATTTCTTCATGACTATGTTTTCCTTTTGCGTACTTAAATTGTTCTTTCCTGAGCTTTGACTTTTCTACTGGTAAGCAGTGTTCCAATGATTAATCTTCAGATTTATTGCCTGTTCCTTTCATCAAATAGCCTGCTCTTTCTTCAGTTTATCTTTAATGTTCCTGCTCTTCTAGAAGATCACAGTATGCTCTTTGTATCCACTTCCTTTAATCTCTGACTAGTACAGCAGTATGTACACTCCCTGTAAATTTTCAGGAGATCAGCAGGATGTTGGGACACTTAATCCCTAGTTGTTGTTCATACCTTACTCCAAGCTGTGAAAGCCATAAACTTCTGCTGAGTGCTCATCTGCCTAGATACTAGATGACCAATCAGTATTGGAGTCGTGTGTGGAACTTTTTAAGTTGTCCAATGAGAGCTTGAGCTAGTCATGTGGCAAAGACATGTTGTGGGGAGCAGTTTGCCCGAGAGTTTTGGCAAACTGGGCATTCCAAGCTTTGCCATTGTGCTGTCTACATGCCTGCCGAACTCTGTCTGCACTCTGCACTACTTTTCTTTGGACTGGCAGACTTCAAAATCCAAGTATTCCGCTTATGTTCACCAGTGTTGGCTCTCTATCTTAGGTAAGTTTGAGTTCCAATTTATATACTTTCATACTATTGTGTAACTTTTCTGGAATTTAGTTAATGTATTTTTCACTGTGACTCTTGTTCTAAATTGGGAAAAGAAGTTTACCGATCGATTACATGAAGTCTGGACTTTGGGATATTTTTTAGAAGTCCAAGCAGATGTTGAAAGTTTTGATATATGTATCTCGTAGTTTCCACAAGCCAGTACATTTCTGAGACTAGATCTAAAAGAGATGTTCCCTCAGAAAGCTTTGCCTGAATTAAGTAGGGCAGTTTGAGTGCACTTTTCAATCACCTTGACTAATAACTTAACGGAGACTGGGAATAGGTTGTGCTTGTCACTGCATTGAGACATATGAGCAGATTTTGAATATATGTGTAAGTCAGGACTTATCACCCATCACATCCATGTGCAAGTGATACACTGACCGCAGTCCTACAGTTTGGACCAATGATGTTGAAATACTTTTCCGACGACTATGGTTTATTCGAACAGGGTTTGTGTATACTTGGTAGATTCTGATATGCGTTGAATTCATCAGAAGTTAGAGATATGAATTGTCTCTTGGTCAAGGTTTAGATTTTGTTTTTATATATACATACATTGTATATAACCATTCTGATTAAGAGTTTGCGCTTTCCTGGATTGATTCCTACCTCACGATGTGTGGGACTGGGAAATGTATTTCCAGGAAAATCCTTGTCTAGTTTTAAGATTTTTCTAGGTCAATGCCTCAGATATTTCAACTTCACATGTTAATTTAACTTAACCAAGCTATATATATTGTGACTTGCAGACACAGCACAAATACACCAAGGCATCTGCGGCACTAATCACCAGCATCAACCTTGCAAGATCCTTAAGTATTCTTTTACGTTACATTTCTTCTGCTGAACTTTGCCCGTTACTTTTGCCGACTGCCTACACAACACAACGGACTCGTGTCATCCCACCTTGGAACGACTCGTCGCAACATTGGCGCCAAATTTTTTCTTGAGCACAAAGTGTGTTTTAACTTAGCAGGATCCTGCATTCTCTGTAAACCTCATATTTCCATTTATGGCCACTGGTGTTCTCTACATTTACTTTGTGTTTCTCGTATTGATTGGCTTAGCTCTTTCACTCCAATAAAGCAAAATCTCTTTGGTATCGTGAATGCTGAATTGTGTGAAATTTGGTCCCTGCTATTTTGAAATGTGAACCACAGGCTACATTTCATACATGAATGTTTTCCCTAGAATTTCCTATAGTCTTTTTACTTATGCAGTGAGTCTCTTACATAAGCATCATATTGTAAATACTTTAGCAATCCAAACACAGAGCTTGTAAAGGGAATGAATGGCTCCTGTCTAAAAGAATTCTCATTTAATTTAATTAACAAAAATTGCATGATAATTTTGGCACCGGACAAAAAAACTTAAACACAAAATACTTTTTCCCAGTTGGCGTTGTGCTCCTCTTAATCGGGTCAAAAGTCCCAGGTATTTAACTGGATAAGAATCTCTCTCTTGGAGTAAACATATTTACGTGTCGTGTGGTAAATTCTTCGAAATTGTTGTCGAAAACTGTACATTTAACTTTATTTAAAACACTTATTCTGTTCTACTAAATTAATCCATTCTGACCTAGGGTAGCCCAACCTCTTAATGCAACAAGCTGCTTATTTCACAGACGAAAGTTATCCAAAAATATCAAACACAGACCACTTAACTTATACAACTCCATTATTTGCAAAGTAAGGAATACTAAATATAAATTTCTTTTTAACATTTAAACTTGGGTAAATTTATGTGTGTATACAAACATGGTTTTTTACTGCGCTATTTGAATTCCTGTTTCCAATTACAGTCTTATCCCAAAATTTGGGTCCTTTTAGACAAACCGATACGGATCTGGCAAGACTCTCAACTCGACATATTTTCACTTATAAACCTACCTTGTCAGTTTGCATAATGAAAATTGGTTCATGTAATCATGTCAGTCTACTTTTACTGTCTTACTGTTGTGTGTCCCTGCAGCGTATCATGTTGTATTGTCCAATATCTCCTATCTTACGTTTATGGTCTGGTCTGAATTATTGTTGGTGCAAAAGGAAACCTAGAAGCACAAGTATTCTTTTTTTCTAAATGTTGGTAATAAGTCAAACTATGTCCATTTATCACACCAGTTCTCATTAATTGTAAAAACATTCATTGCATATAGGCAATTCATATATTTGGGACCTCTTTCGTCGCCAACATGAAATAAATGCATCTTACAGTATGGGGCAAATTTGTTGTTGTCGGGGGATGATTAAAATTTCTTCATACTATTTGATCGCACTTGTTTGCACAATTTATCGCACTGACAAGTCTTCCAAATGTTGCCTAGTCGGGCTCATGAATCTTCTCAACCCGCTATAGCGCCAAAACTACGAATAGTGTGCATTTGAAAAAAAACAACACTTGTGGCTGATTAATCAAGCATTTAATATGACACAGACTTGGCAAATACAACGGTTAAAGATGTTCTGTGCCTTTTAATTTGCAAAAGTATAAATATTATTGTGGCACACATATACGACGCATAAAATGGTAACATTTTTGCATCTGACTTTCTTTTGCAACGAGCATCACCTTAATTCAAAGGTGCTTTAGATTTTGATTTAACTTTTTCGTTGGCAATTACAACAAATGTGCAATGTTACACGCTGAAACTCTGTCTTTTACTGTTTACCCTTCGGTGATTGAGTATTCATTTTCATTTACTGTCATGCAAAGTTGAACATTCAGCATTCCATTGGAGTTAAGTACACAAGCTTAAACAAATCATGACACAACTTTGCTGACGAATGCAGGCAGGACAAGACTAGTGTAAACAGTTATATTAGGCCTGCAAACAATTTTGGCCTACATGACAGTGTAGGGTTATGAAATTGCATGATTAGAATCTACCAAAACACAAACCCAAGTAATCTTTTTGCATTGTTCAAAATATAATCTATAACAGTTTTGCAAATGGATCTAACGACTGCTTTGCTTCTCCGTTGTTATGTCTGCATTTAAAACAGGTTCTCTCTATCTCTTTATAATTTTTAGCGATCGATGATCTGTCTTCCAAGGCACCTAGGTACGGGTGCATTAAACTGTTCACTTTCCAGCTGATCATTTCCCAGCTGTTCCTTTCCCAGCTGTCACCTTAGCAATGTTTCAAATGACTGGTTCAGCTCAATCATCATGAATATTTAAATATGTAAACATTAATTAATTTCAAGGAATGTAACTTTTGATAATACTCAGATGAATGCCAATTCTGTACCTAACATACCTTAAAAACACAGATTTGTGCGAATTTGCGTTCACATTTAGCGAAATGGGTTGATTCCAATTTAAAACAAATGAGGAGGAAACACGGATTCTTATTAGTAAAGCCAGTTATGAAGTAATGGACCAATGCCCAACCAACAGAAACTAGCACACTCCACCAACCCCCATTGTAAGATGTAACAGTGGCTTAATAAACGTTGTTAGTCTACTCACCATTAGGGCCGAAGCTGAAACCGTCACCAACGTGGCTGCAAGAGCCATCAGCTTCCACATGGTAGTCATTCTCAAAATCTGTGAAGTCAAGTCTTTGAATGGAAATGGACAAAATGGCCAGGTGTACTCGATCGAGAAAATCACCGTGAATGGAGAACTCGTTGTTGAGTGACTTTATATACCTTACAACATTTAGAAACCTTCTGACTTTTGTTACAGCTAAACTATAGGCCCAAGAAAGTCATATCTGCATAATTTTGTCATCGACGCTCTGTTTGATTTGATGGTGCTCTTTAATGGTTTCAATTGCAAGTCCAAAACATACAAAAACTTTATTCGGTTTTTTGAGTTACAGTTACAGTTTATGTTACAGGATTGTTTTTGGACTGCAGGGGAAATCCAATGCAGTCTGCACAGCAAGGCCTTGGTCAGCACTTGAAAAGACAGACAGACGCTATAAAAGTTGGGGCAGGGTAATAATTAACGCAGTAGTTATACCATACCTGCAGAAACTGGCTAGAAAAGGACAACTACTGCCTTCAAAAACTTTATTAATAAATCTTCTTAGTTAGCATTCGTTAATGCTGTCCCGAGATCCCAGGGACGGATGCTCTCGAATGTGGTTCCAGAAGTGCAATGTACATATCGTCTTTGTTTTTAGATGGCATTTTTACGAACCCTTCCGAAAGCACACATTCAGAAACGGTTGTAATCAAAATCGTTGGGAACCTGCTGGTACTGGAAATTGAGAGTGCACCTTAACGAAGCACCCACACAGAGGAGACTGTATAGGAACCTATATTCAGAAATCTGATGGGCACAAAGTAGAAAATTGAAATCAAAAGAAACAAACAAGTGGAAAGAAGAAACACCGTCTAATGGCTTATTGAGCAGATTACGTGGTTGGATAATTAGTTTGGGTGAGAAATATGTGCAGATTCGTTTCGTTTGTACAATGCTGTCTGATTTAGTAGAAATATGTGGAAACTAGTCATGCACAGAGACGAACATCTTTAATGATTTCAGTGCAAATAGACAAAGCACTTCACCATTGCACTAGGTATTTTTATACACCCGCTGGAAATCAGCACTGTTTTCCGTACCTTTGGAAGCCAGAAAGTGTCGTTGGCGTCAAAAATACAATTTTCTCCTTTTCAGCATGGTTCTCAAAAGACTAAAACGAAATAACTATCTCCTCACCAGAGAAGGCTTGGAATGGAATGAAAATATATAGTAAATAGTAGTTTGAGGGAGTCTACGCCAATTCGGACAATCATTAACTTTAAAAATGAAAATAACACTTGTTCTAAATTTTAATTTTAACACTAAAGGATTGGGACATGTTTTTACCCCTTCCACAATTTTAACCAATTAATTCTTTTAAGGAATCGTCTTGCTGTAAACATTATTGTTCTTTTTATTCAAGTGCTTGCACTTTGGTCTTAAAAGGAAACAATGAAGTAGTACGGACAGTATCTACTCGGTGAGGCTTAATTTGTAGTTTATTGACCAGAAATGAAATAAGTAAATTGGACACAAATACAAATCTGAAACAAATAACATTTTAGATAATTCAGAAAAGTGCGATTTCCATCATTATATGCTACATTTTATTTCCTACTTTATACGCAGCTTGTAAAGATTCAACCTTGTATTTCTGGTTTCCATTGTTTTTTGTCAACTTCAAAGTTTGGTATCAGCCAGGCGATAGCATTACTACTATTGTTTCAGTCAGGGTCAATCATTTATTAAAGTGAGCTGGATACAAGGTTTTGGATGACAGTCAAACTGGCTGGTTTATTGTTCCCAATCTCTTTCATTGCTTAGTTTGGTTGTGAAACAAGGAGAAGTGTGTTGTCTTAGCAAAATGGTGTAACACTGAAGTGGCGAAATTAGTTACTTATGCGGCATGCAGGTTGCAGTCGGAAAGAGTGAACACAGCACAAGGGCAATGCTATGGGATCAACAGCTGGACCAGACCAGAAGTGTGTTCCGAACCACTTTACTGATCGAACTAGAATGTGGTCAGCACATGACAGGGTCGAGGCACTGAACCATTTGTTAAATGTAGTCGAGAGGTACTTGCCCTAAAGTAGAGTGTCTGTAGGGGCAACAGTGGATTTCTGGCAGTAAATGGTTGTACATATGCGAAAGGGTGAAGCAGTCACAAACTATAGCGAGGCAGAAAAGAGACCGATGACGTGGAAGGAAATCCTAGCGAGTTCTGGGACTACACTGTAAAACGAAAAATGTATAAATGTTTTTAACGCCGTTTTAAATGCCCTCTTGTTCAAACATTATGAACGCTTTGCAGTGTTAGGTGTTATGTTTTAAAACAAACACGTTTAGTTATTAATATCAAAGTTGTTTAATTTCAAACGTTTACAGATTTACAACCAAGGCAAAGACGCGTTTATATTAGGCGTTGGTTGTACACGGTGTCGCATTCTGAGGGTGGTCAAAGAAACATCAGGATTTGCTTTGGTTTATGTAGAGACAAACAGAACGTTCCGAGTTTCCAGTTTGTTAGCAAAAGCTGTCAATCACTTCATCTCCCTTGCTCCCTTGACTTGCTTTCCCACGAGTGGCGTAAATCTGTGTTGGAAATTGATGGGATTGGGAAAGGATGTAGGAAGACTTGCCCTGCCATGGGAATTCGAAAAGCAGGGACGGGGGCGACACCATAAACTAGTTTCGTCCGTTTTATATGAGTTTTGTCGTATATTCATTAAATACATTATCCACTCATGAACACGACCAGAGAAACGAATTTAGAGACAAGTAGACACCCCCATTAAAGTTTTTCTTTTACTCTTCTGTCTTCATTTCTTTTTAAAATTCAGAGTTAGCTTATATAGGCTACTTTCAGTTTAATATCAGTGTTAAATCTTCCCGTTATTAAACATTCTTCTAGTATAACTGAAAAGAAGAAAATTCATGAATAACTTTACTGAACAAATATATTGTTTAGAAACTTACTAATTATTTAAAATAATTTCCCACGGTGAAAGAGGGATTTCGAAAAGTGAGTTTGCAATTCCAAGGCTGAAAACATGGCCTTCAATTAAAGAGACAGAGGTTTGTGGTTGCTACGTTAGCCACTCGCCAAACTTGCTTGTATGTGGTGTTAAACTCTTGAATTATCAGTTACTATGCAGATATACCTGGCTGGCCAACGCTGGTCAATGGATAAAATTCATCTCGCAGATTAAATAGCAGTGCAACGCTTTGTAAAATAGACAACAGTAAAAACGACTGAGAGGAGTAGATTATTTTATTTGAATCCAATGGATTTTCTGTCGTTTCTCCTTAACAAGATGTAAGTTTAACAATTAAGACGAAAACCTCACAACTGTAAATTTGGATTAGGCTAATGCAAGAGGATCATTTATGAAAACATGGCAATAAGCACATGGCAATTGCATATTTTCCTATTTGAAAGCCAGAACTCTTCGTTTTGTTTTAAATTTGAACATGACTAAACACAATATAGGGGTTAAGGATATTGGGTTTTAGAACAAAAAAGCTACAACAAACATTCCATGCACTTTGCAAACAGAGGCACAAAAAATGTGACATGCTGCCACAGCCACACACTCGGGGAAAATCTTCAAAAGAGAAAAAGCGAAATTGATCAGTTTTTAAATTTGCATTTTCTAAAATCACCACTGATTGCAAACGAAACACTGGAATTAAAACTTGCAACGTTTGTTGCAAACTGCAGATGTCTTAATAAAATATACGGACTTGCAGTGCCTTTCCGCCGACTGAACCCACAGGTGGCAATTTCATCGTGCCGAATACAAAAGCGATGGTTGGCTTGCTGGCACTGCAACTGGTCATTCCCTAAACAAATTTGGTTAACAGTGGCAAGAACGCTTTTTTTGCTCTGTATTTGGAATTGTAAAATGGCCACTGGTGGCTTCAGTGACCATTGTGCGCTGATTAAGGGAATTGCAGGTACAATTTTTCTTTTTTAAAATGAATTCCGTTGTACAAACACGTTGTTTCTTGATGCGCGTATTAACTCACCAATGCAAGGGGCACCACCCACTGTATTATCACCCATAAGTGATTCTCAAAGACACGCATAGACCACCAGATCCTATTTGAATCTACAGGGGTACTCTATGATCTGCGCGGTGCCCTACTAAAATAAAAACCATAGGCAAATTTACCCCTCGGTATAGGGAATTTACGCACAGTTGAAGAATTCCAACCTTAAAATTGTATGAAGCAATTTTGTTTCCGATTGTTAAAAAAATCCTGTATTTACTTAAACTCACCTATGTAGATTGACCTAGATTGACACTTGACAAGAAGGCAAAACAGTACCAAAGTTCAATAAAGTGAACGTATTTTGGAGCTCATGTAAATAAATGCAGACAGTGAGCGTGCGCTGCCATTCATCATCTCGCCTATTATTTGCCCATACTTTTCAAAATCCTAGTTATACGCGCAAGAATGGTGGTATGTGGTTTATACATCTGTGGTAATTCTACGTGATTGTCATCGTGGTAACGCCCATGGAAATACGTTAACAACAGCGCCAAGAAACCAAGGTATTAAGCTTCCAGTCTTCCAGGCAACAAATTGGCTGGCATGGGCGAGCGTTTCTTCCTGTCTTTAGCTCTTCCTGAGTTGTGCCATCCGTCCCTTTGCGGAAAGCCAGCGGGCGTGCTTGAACACGGCAACGATGAACCGTTTGGTTGGAAAATTTAGAAAAACACCCAGCCGTCATTTTGAAATCAACAGCAATTTTCCCAAGACAGGAAATTTGTACTTTTTCACCGTGTGGCCCAATGCACACAGGGTGGTACGCATGTACCCTTGAGCTTCAAAGAACAAAAAAAAATAAATAAATAAAAACCCACAATAAACCAGCTGGTTTATTGTTAGTAAATTGTTGACCCTGAGTGAATAAATAATAAGAATGCTATCGCCTGCCTGATACCGAAGGGAACGCAAAAGTATACAACAATGTGGAATAACTGCCTTTTACGTTGACAAAAACGATGAAAAACCAGAAATATGAGGTTGAGTCTTTACAAACTGCGTGTAAGTAGGAAATAAAACGTAGCATACAATCATGGAAATCTCACTTTTTCTGAATGATCTCAAATTCTATTTGTTTCTGATTTGTAATTGTGTCCAACTTACTAATTTAATTTCTCACCAGTAAGCTACAAAGTAAGCCTCACCAAGTAGATAATGTCCGTGCTACTTTATTGATTTCTTTTAGAAATCGAGGTGGAAACACTTGAATAAAAGGAACAATTTTTACTTTTTTCAGCGAGACGATTCCTTAAGAATGCCTGGTCTCTTCACTGGACAGAGTTGAGTTTATTAGTTAAAATCTGAGCAGGGGTAAAACATGTCCCAATCGTTTAGAGATAAAATTATTTATAATTTAGTGTTATTACAAATAACACTAAATCATTAATAAAGTGTTATTTTCATTTCGAAAATTAATGTTTGTCTGAATTTGCTTAGACTTTCTCACACGACTATTTACTGTGTCATTTTATTCCATTCAAAGCCTTCATTTCTGTGGAGGCAGTTATTTCGTTTTTGGCTTTTGAGAACCATGCTGAAAAAGAGCAAGTTGGTTTTTTGACGCCAACAACATTTTCTGGCTCCCAAAGGTAGGGAAAACAGTGTGATTTCCAGCGGGCGTATAAAAATACAAAGCGCAATGGTGAAGTGATTGTCTATTTGTATTGGAATGATAAAGATGTTCGTCTCTGTGCATGACTGGTTTCCACAGATTTCTACTAAATCAGACAGCATTGTACAAACGAAACGAATCTGCACATATTTCTCACCCAAACTAATTATCCCACCACGTAATCTGCTCAATAAGTCGTTAGACGGTGTTTCTTCTTTCCACTTGTTTGTTTCTTTTGATTACATTTTTTTTTACTTTCTGCCCATCAGATTTCTGAATATAGGTTCCTATACAGTCTCCTCTGTGTGGGTGCTTCGTGAAGGTGCACTCTCAATTCCCAGTACCAGCAAGTTCCCAACGGTTTTAATTACACCTATTTCTGAATGTGTGCCTTCGGAATGATTCGTAAAAAAATGCTATAAACATAGACAATATGTACACTGCTCTTCTGGAACCATATTTGAGAGCATCTGTCCCTGGGATTTTGGGGCAGGCGTAACGAATGCTAACTACGAAAATTAATTAATAAAGTCATTGAAGGCAGTAGTCGTCCTTTTCTAGCCAGTTTCTGCAGGTATGGTATCATGACTGCGTTAACTATTAGCCTGCCCCAACTTTTATGATGTTGTCTGTCTGTCTGTCTTTTCAAGTGTTGCCCAAGGCTGAGCAATGCAGACTGCATCGGCTTTCCCCAGCAGTCCAAACAAATCCTGTAACATCAATTAAAAAGAACCAAGTAAAACTTTTGTATGTTTGGGACCTGCTATTGAAACCAAAACTGCACCAGCTAATCAAATTGTATTGATAAATTCCATTAGCCTATAGTTTTTCTGTAACAAAAGTCAGAATGTCTCTAAAGTTTGGAAGGCATATAAAGTCACTCAACAACGAGATTTTCATTCACGGTGGTTTTCTCTTTCGAGTATACCTGGCCATTTGGTCCATTTCCATTCAGAGACTTGACTTCCCAGATTTTGAGAATGACTACCATATGGAGGCTGGTGGCTCTTGCAGCTGCGTTTGCGCCAGTTTCATCTTCGGCCGGAATGGTGAGTACTGACTAACAAAGCATATTAAACCACTGTCACATCTTAAAATGGGTGGTGGCGGGGGCGGTTTGTTTATTTCTTTTTTCTAAACATTGGTCCAGTACTTCATTACTGCTGTTAGTAGTATTTTACATCAGGGTGGCGATCAACTCTGTTTCCTCCGACAATTTGAAAGATGTGAACATGAATGCCCTCAACCCGATATGCACCTCATTTGTCTAAAAATGGAATCAACCTTTTTGCTCTAGATGCAAGCGATTTTACGCCAAAGTGTGTTTTTAAGGTATGCCAGGTCAAACATAAGTATTCATTAGAATATTAACAAAAGTTACATTCTATGATAACTGTTTACTCATGTCCTGCTTGCAGTCGTTATCAAAGTTGTGTCATGATTTGTGTAAGCCTGTTGTAACCCACTGTGCTTAGTTAGTGCGCCCTCTTGCGATATTACAATAGTCATGCATCCCACTTCACATTAACGCGTGCAATAACTGCCATGTTCCTGATGTTTTGCAACACTTCTGACAAAAATATACAAACAATGATCCAAAATCAGCATGTGTTATGATGGCGTAATCTCCAATTTATCCAGCAAACTATATTGATCCTTTTCATGTGACCATTGGCTCTCAGGTGAGTTTATAAACAATGACCCTACAAAAAATCGCCAACTTCTCCTTGTCGACTTTAATTCCGGTGAAGTTATGTTTACCTAGTTACTTTTTAACTGGTAATTGATCTCAGACTCTCTCAGCTACAATAGCTGATTTTTGTAAGCCTCAAGGGAGCACAGTTCCAACCACACTCACTTGTGGCCCAGTACCCACACTTTGAACTTTGCAAACTAAGCTTAATTTTATTGCAGTCTCAATCAGCAATAGCTGGCTTGTAAACAGTCTACACTGTACCTAATAATGCATTTAACAGAGGCTTGTCTAACCACTAATATAAACTTTCATTTTTGAATTAATCTTGGTGACCAGGAGTTCTAATTTCCAAAGCTTCGATACGAAAAAGTTCTAGAGTGCGGGTTCAGAAGCAGAACTGAATAACCCGGGAGAGGGGTTGAACATTTCCATTTTGTTACAGAGGACCTTTAACTGTTGTTGCGTTTTTCCCCTTAAATGATTAAAAACATAATTTTACCTAGTACTTTCTACAATTAACCTAAACTTGTGGGGCTATGCTCTCATTCATGCTGGGCAACCTATCGCCCCTTTTGTGTGCATGACCTGGTCCTGCAGGTAAATTGCATTGGGCTCCAACAGATGTACATTACAAACTTCAAAGCATTTTATATCTTTAAGTTCCCATTCCCAAATTTGACAGCAGTCCAACTTTCACGTATATTCTCCTTTTTATGGTTTCTAGTTAGTGCTTCACAGGTCACGCGTGAAGGACTTTCAGGTAGATGCACGCTATTTAAACAAGTGGTGCGCTACATTGTCTTTCAGGATCCTCTTCACACGCCACTATGTCAATGGTAAGGATTGCAGCTTGTAGCTAAGAAAATGTTGGATACAAAGAATCAACCTTGGGTTAACATTCATGCCCAACAACACACGAACCAAACAATGACGAGCCATCGTAATATTGGAGGCACTTGAGAAATCAACAAAAGTAACCTTGTGTAAGACTTCGGGTGGTCAAGATGTTCAAGCAATTTTTGTAGATAAACGAGGGTAGCATCTTTGACACCACGATTTTATTTGGATCTAACATAATTATCAAGTGTTTCATTCAACACTTTATCCAGGAGTAACCTCTCGAAGTGTTTCACAAAATTTAATGTTAGTGTCACTGGACGTAAATCATTTGGCTCCTGAATGTTAATCCCCTTTGGAATTGGTACAATTATTGATGTTTTCCATAGTCTTGGAATATTGCCAGAATCCAGACCGATTTGAAAAATCTTACAGATGGGGCTAGCTGTTGACTACAGAACTTGAGGACTTTGTTACTCATTCCGTCGGGGGCCAGATGCCTTATTTACCTTAACCCTTCCATAGTTTAAACCATGAGGCCATGTTATGCAAGCCCGTGGTTTTTTAAATTAAAAATACGCCACTCTAACATCGATCGCCATCAGAAGCTTCACAAAATATGCCTTCGCAAGCTTGCAGATATTAATAAAAATACCGATGACCAGGTTTTGGGCTGAGAGTGGGCTCCAGGAGCAATAACCGACATCTCTTCCAGCAGACCGAGCTTACTATTATTATTGTGACCTGACAGAGGGCGCTAGTCACTAGCGCGGTGCGAAGTTATAGATGGTGCTCTTCCCTGTAACAGAGGCAGATGTTAGGCGCGTATAGCTGTGTCAAGCGAGTGCAGCGCATAGGCTCCGCCTTATGCGTAGTGCGATAGGGCAGCAAAAGTCACTGCTTGGTCACGTGAGCGCGTGCGCGGTCACAGCAGCGCAAAGGCTATAAAAGGCGCGCTTAGCCAAAGCCTAGTCGTCCCGATCAAGGGCTGATCCTAAGGTGAGGGCCAAGAATCCTGTGCCAGGGTTTAGTCACCTAGCCTAGTGTGACTGTGCCTAAGTTCCGAGTGGTGCGTGTGTTGCTGAGGGGCTCGGTAGGTTGAGGGGCTGATTGGTGGTGCGGTATAGTTCCTGATAGGAGCTTGCAGTCGATGCAAGGGCGGATTGCTATCCCGTGACGTGAATTGAGTGTAGCACATCAATGACAATAAGCTCCGTAGATTTGCTAAAGTCCCTGATTCGGCACTGGATGCCCACAATTAATTGTGGTGTTCGCTGCTCTGGGCGAAGTCCGGTCACGTATAATCACACAGTCTCCCCGTCAATAGCGCCTTCTGCTGGTATATGTTTCTAGGGTAAGAGTATGTCTTTGTCTTGAGATCTGGTTTGAATTAATAAATAGCGGGATTAGTGACTCGGTCCGATTTGAATATAATTTATAGGCAATAACGTATTAAAAGACCAATACGATTCCTTAAATCAGCCAAACTTAATCCACCTTAAGGCCATTCATTCTAAATTAACATCGAATAATCTTGTAAATAATAAGCAGTATTTGTAATTTTTCAAAAAGAAAATGCAAATATTAACTAACATGTAAATAGCTTGAGAAGGACTCTGGACATATATTATTAAATTGCCCACGAAGTTGTAGGTACAATAACTGATTCCTATATTTGTGTGCTTTAAGCATGGGGAAGTTGTGGCACTCACCCACTGGCTTGAATCAGTGGCGTAACTACCAGGGGACACGTACCCTGAGCAGATGCCTGTGCCCCCATTCCCAATTGAATCTGTACATTGTCTCCGTTCAAATGCGGCAGCAGCTAATTTTCATATGATGCCACCTGGTGCTCTCTGACGTTTAACCCTAGTTACGCTACAAGGCTCGAATGCGACAAATCTGCACATTGAATAAAACAAAATAGCAAGCGGTGAAATATCTTTGACTTTGCTAAATGAGCCTTAGATAACGGGTGGAATTGCTTCGAACAGGAGAGGTTTATTTAGCTTGAAATATAGTTTTTCAGGCCAGTGACGTGTATTTTTCACAAAGCTGGTTAACAGTCGTTTCTTTCATTGTTACAAGATGAATCTCCAAAGTGTCGCTCCAAATACTTCTTTGTCTAAAGTTGTTTTTCGTGCTGAAAATCATTGATTAAAAAAAATTATATTTATCCAAACGCTAGCCTGAACCCACAATTTTCTCCCAAATGATTTAGCTTTGTGCAAGGTATCATTTAACAAAAAAAATAATAAATTAATTTAAAATAATTAAATAGCATACACGCTTTATGCCATGTACATGTACACTCTAAAAGCTTCTAGCAGGAAAGCATGCAGGTAAGTCTAATCTAATTCTGCCGGATTAATTACAATCAAAATATTTTCGTAGACGGCTGCTTAGCTGGGTCAGCCTCTTTAGATGTCAATGCATCCCAAGGTAACTTCAAATACAGTCTTAAAAAGGACATGGACTTCCAATGCAAGGCATGCGTGAAAACCGCCTATAATTTGGACGTCACGGAACTCCAGGCAGAGTTTAGCCAGTTTCACTTTAGGGGCGTCTACACAGATTGACGGTAGTTTAAGAGCTGCAGTTTGGAGACAAATTAATTTTTCTAATCAGAAATCAGTGAGCCTGGTGAACGCTTTTGTCTTAAACACTCTAAGAAGTCTAGCTTATGTATGTTTTGTTGGTACCTAAAATCAGCTATTAAAATAACTGCGCTATTTTGATAACTATTCAAAGTATAGTCATAGTTTGAGATAAACATTGACAAGCTCTGATTGCTTTTGAGAAAAATTGATAACTTGCACCTCCCCAGCATAACCTGAAACTACTAACTTTCATCTCATTCTACGAAATGATGTCCATTTTATTTTAGGAAGAATATGGAGGACTAAAAGTGGCCATCTCCTTTTCTGCGGTCAGAAAGGTAGAAAAGCAGATTACATGTTCTTGTAACATGCAATTTCGACTTTTTGTACTTTTCTGCCGAATCAAAAAGCAGAACAAACATTGTTTGGTTATGCATTTTTCTATTTTTCTGTTTTTTTTTTACTTCAAGAAAAGCAGATAGATTTTACTTTATCTTCAGTTGCAGGCCGCCGAAAAGCGGCAATCTGTTTTTCTCCTTTCGAGCAGGCAGAAATGAGGATCGAACGTTTCGACAACAACCGTGAATTCTAATTTGTTGCTTTTTTCATACAGGAGGAGCAATTTTACGAAGGCGGACAAAAAGTGGGCATCGGCTTTTCTGCTTTCCAAGGACGGTAATCGGGGTCGTGAACCTCAGGTTATGGCCATATCCTTTCTTCGGGATTGAGGACATATACACCAATAATTACAGTCCACCCTATCATTTATGATGAAAGATTCACGTTTTCCTTGGCCTAAGCATGCTTGTGTGTCTATTGGATGAAAGTTTTTAAACTGTATTTCCTTTGAGATGCTGTTTTCTCTGCCTCACAGGGACATTGATACTGCCGTATGGGATTGGTCCGCAGAAAACATAGTTAACCGTTGGTTTCTATACGTCTTCACTCCCCAGAACGGAAATGGTGGTAACCTACAGGTTCATGGCCCCATGCACTGCCCAATGAGGACAGAAAAGCAGTTGACCACTTTTCAGCCACCTATGTAAAATTTACTTTTCCGATATCACAAAAGCAGAACAGTTGAATTCACGGTTGGCTTTAAAACGTTCAATCCACTTTCCTGCTTGTTTGACAGGTAAAAGCAGATGGCCACTTTTCGACCGCCATTAAAAAGAGGAAAAGTAAAACTACTTTAGTAGTGGCAAAAAAGCAGAAAAGTGGAGAAATGAATTACAATAAAATGGTCATTCTGCTTTTGAGGTAGCAGAAAAGTGGAAACGTCAAGAATTGCATGTCACAAGACGTGAAACGCCTTTCTACTATTCTGATAGTAGAAAAACAGATGGCCACTTTTGTCATCCAAAGAAGAAAGCTTTTCCCAATATGGTACAAGTCTAATTTGATTAATTGAGCAATGACGTCCTTGACGTTAAATCGTTAAATTTGTTTCATCAAACAAAAAAGCCAGAACAAGGAATCTAACAATCCAACCTTCATCCAAGTCTTACCTGACACCGATTTGTCGAGAATTGTTCTACCAAGGACGGTTATTTTGAGATGAAGGGCATAATCTTGTGTAAGAAGCTCGACAAAAACGCATGCTTGAATGGAAATGAAGATAAAAAATTCTTTACCTCTTGAACAACAACAAAGAAGCAATAGCTACCTGCTATTTAATTAATGCGTCAAAGTAATAATCTTTGTTTTAAAAGCTTCAACCGTGACGAAATATATGGAACCCATTAAAAACAGCAAACGGCCAAAAATATTCGAGTCCTCTGATTTGGCAAGTTATTTTGCTTCTGGTATCCAGGGCCAAAGCAATTTAAAAAATACGAGAAAAAAAATAATGGACATCACCATTTCAACCAATGGAGATAAAGTATGAGGAGACTGACATTCTTATGATAAAAACTGGCATTGGCTGACCGTCTTTTGTTTACATGAAATAGCAAGTCAAGCCAAAAGAAGGGCCAAGTATGCGCTAAATTGTCTACATCCGTATGGAGAGGATTTCAACATACAAAACATTTTATTTTTCTTAGTTTGGACACAACCGAGTTTCAAACGTTAGACTCTTTGCCTCCCTATTCTCAATTCTTTACATCACCAAGTTACTCCGATGAACTGGGTAGAATATTTAAGACGATCATTACCTGTGAGATTGATGCGTCTTAATAGGAGCTTGAAAGACATTTCACCGCAGCACTCGGCTGAGTGATGACCTAACTTGCATGAACCTGAAACTCCTTTGTCCATGACTTCTAAAGCACCAGCCGGAAATTATCAAGAAGAGAATTAACGTCTATGGCTGCTGTCAAATATACAATGCAGGAATGGGAACTTAAAGATAACAATGCCTGGGATTTTCTGTTATACGTCTGTTGCAGCTGGGATTCGATTCGCCATGCATTCACATAAAAGGGGGCGCCAGGCTGCCCCGCAGGTTTGAAATGATTGCGCCCAAAGTGAAGCAGAACCGGAGAGACTAGCAGGTAGATTGTGTCTTAAATCAGTAAAGGGTAAAAGAAATGCAAAAATGGTTAACGGTCCTCTCCATTTAAATAGAAATATGCAACCCCCTCCGTTTTAAGCAACGTTAAGTAGAAAAGTGAAAGATTACTTAAGTGGTCAACCAACCTTTTGTTAAAATGTATTATAAGGTACAGTGCAAGACAACTGTAACATGCATGTCTTGTAAATGAGATCTCTGAGAAAGCAGCTTTGTTTAAAAGCTGAAAGAAATTTTTAAAGACCGCACTAAGACCAAGCTTAGCTTACAAAGCTTAATGTGCCAGTGCTGGGCGACAAGCGAGTGTAGGTGGAGACGTGCGTAGTTGGGGCGTAACAGAAACTTGCTTTTGTAGCTTGTAAAGTCTGAAATCATTTACGAGTTGAAAAGAAAATGGGTAAAAATAACTTCATCGGACTTTAAGTCGTCAAGGAGAAACTTGGCGATTTCTTGCGGGGTCATGTCAGCCAATTCCTCACTGTACAGTTTCAGCAGCTGCTGCTCCTTGGATGGAAGAACTTCGAGATTGGGTTCCTGATTCATACAAAAAGTGCACACGGTCATAGGTTGACGGGTGATTTTGAAAGGATGACTTTTCCCAGAAATGGACATCTAAAATGTTTACAGGGTAGTGACACCATGACACCACCGATAGCGATGTTCGTGATACCAAAATACTAACAGAATAATTTTCAATATTGGGGAAATTAATTTCATAATTTTTGCTCTGAACACCTTTTTGCTTCTTCATTTTTCTTTCTGCAAGTTTATTAAGTTTTCTCTTGTTGTATCATTGCCTCGATGAGTCATCAATCTTTCGAGGCATATAGGTACGGTTGCAATGAGCTGTTCATCTCCAGGTGTCCGCTCACAAGGGTTTTAGAGGAATACACATATCATAGGCCTGTACACTGTAAAACCAAAGCGTTTAAGTTGTAAAGGTAAATTTAACGCCAACCCGTAACACATTTGAAACATTTGACACGTTTTTAGAGGGTAAGATGACACACACGTGTTCAGATCAAAGGCAGTGACATGAAAAGTGGCAAGCCAACTGCTGCAACTTTACACGGGAACAACAAATTGGTTGAAATACTGCTGTCAGCCCTTTTTTTAAAAGAAAAGTATCACCCATCCGAGATCCTGAAATGTCTACGCACGTTATAGCCTATGCACCAACCTAAACGGATTGTTGCAACTCTATATGCAACAACAAACAAACAGCAGGCGTACAAGCGACGTTGAACAAGATCGTAGTGCGCGCGCACAGGTGTGTGCATACTGCGCATGTACGCCCTGCGCTACAACTGCACGTATTGATTAAACGCGGTGCTTGTTTCTGGTGTGAAAATCAAGTTATATTCCAAGGACCCTGTTCATCCACAAAATATACATTATCAGCTTAAATTAACCATTTTAGTTTTAAATTCATGGGTACTAAAGATTATTTGCAGAAAATAATGGAATTCCCCTTTCAAACCGCTCTAAACAGGCGCTTAATGTCCCAACGATAAACACTTTGGATGCACGGGCGCCATTTTTAAATCTGCTGGACCCACCACCTTCAATCACTGACGGCCTGCATAACAGCGAGCTATAGACCCTACAATCCCTTTGAATGGCACTTAAATTGATCAGTGGGTATCATTCAGTTCGCTATTTAAGAGATGGCAAAGAATGTTTGGATTTCAGTAAACGTAAATCGGTTTAGCTGAACCATTATGAACATTCACACATCTGACAATGCAATTAAACACTTAATAATAATAATAATAAAGCATTTATAAGGCGCACAATATCTGCAAAGCATTCAGAGGCGCCGGTCTAGGTGGAAAAATGAAAAATTCAATTGTGCATTCATAGTGAAAAAGCTTGTGAGAAGAAGAATGTTTTGAGATGATGCTGAAATTGCTTGATGTCATGTTCTTGTCTTAGATGATCCGGGAGTGAGTTCCATAAGTTAATGTTACTCGCGTTCACACACAGATAAATTTCACTTTTGACCAGGCATAGCTTAAAAGACACACAAATTTGCCTGCGTATTAAGTGAAACGGATTGCTTGCAGTTTAAAAGGAATAAGGGATGGCACAGGTGCATGTCCCGATTGAATGCGTAAATATCCGAGTTTGATTTTTTTTCAACAGTCACAGATTTTGAAGGGTGATTTCAATTTGCTCAAAAAAGAACACTGCACTCACTACTTCGTGTACATATACTAAGAGAAAATGCTCGGGGAACCTCTATCAATCAGAGATGATTGATACACTGATATATTACTAACAGTACTTATGAAATAATGGACCAATGCTTCGAAACAAAACCTAAGCAGCCAATTTTAATATGAGACGAAAATTTAATACACATACTTTGTTTGCACTCACCGTTAAAGCCAAAGATGAAACCGTGACAAACGTGGCTCCAAGAACAACCAGCTTCCACACAGTGGTCATTTTCAAAATCTTGGAAGTAAAGTCTTTGAAAGGGAAAAAATTGGCTTGTTGTACCCAGAAAAGAAATCACCGTGAATGGAAAAAGCGTTGTTGAGTGACTTTATATAACTTACAAACTTGAGCAGCGTTCTGACTTCTGTTAAAGTCAAACCATACTTTAGATGACTTTTTACGAACCTTTCCGAAAGCACACATTCAGAAATGGTTGTAATCAAAACCGTTGTGAAACATTACTGGTCCTAGGAATTGAAAACGCACAAAGCACCCACAGAGAAGAGACTGTATAGAAACCTATACAATCAGAAATTTGATGGGCAGAAAGTAGAAAAGAAACGAAATCAAAAAAAAAAAAAAAAAAAAAAAAAAAAAAAATGGACAGAAGAAGCACCGTCCTAGGGCTTATTGAGCAGATTACGTGCTTGGATAAATAGTTTTGGTGAGAAATTTGTGCAGATTCGTTTCGTTTCTACAATGCAATTTGATTAAGCAGAAACATGTGGAAACTAGTAATGCCCAGTGATAAACATCTTTAATGATTTAAATACAATTAGACAAAGCACTTCGCCATCGTAATTGGTATTTTTACACACCTGCTGTAAAATGGCACTGTTTTGCCTACCTTTGGGTGCTGGAAAATGTCGTTGGCGTCATAATTCAACCCATTCGTCTTCAGCATGGTCCTCAAAAGACGAAAAAGAAACAACTATCTCTTCACCAAAGAAGAACTTTTAATGGAATGGAGATACATTATGAAGAGTAGTTTGAGAGATTCTTACCAAATTCAGACAATCATTATTTTTTATTAACGGCAATCAAACTTGCAAAGATTCAACCTCGTATTTCTGGTTTTCCATTGTTTTCTGTAAACTTCAAAGGCAGTTGTTCCACATTATATGTGTACGTAGCATTTTCCTTGGTATCAGGGAAGCGACAGCATTATTACTATTTACTCATCCAGGGCCAACAATTTATCAATGTGAGAGGGATACAAGGTTTCGGATGACAGTCAAACTAGCCGGTTTATTGTTCCCAATCTCTTTCATTGCTTTATGTGGTTTTGAAGTGTGTTGTCTTAGCATAATGGTGTAACATCGAAGTGGCGAAATTAGTTGCTTATGCGGCGACTGTGCATTATTGGATAATCGTCGACAGGATGTACATGCCCTGAAGTAGAGTGTTTGTAAGGGCAGTAGTAGATTTGTGGCAATGACTGGTTTTCTACAATGCAAAAGGGCGAAGCAGTCACAAACTAACGCAAGGCAGAGCAGAGAGCGGCGACGTCGAAGGAAATCCCGCCGATTTATAGGATTACACTGTAAAAACAAGTATGAATGTATTAAATTTGTTTTAAACGCCCTTTTGGTGAAACCTTATGAACGTGTTGTGATGTTAGCTAAAAACAATATGGTATTTACGTTTGAAACAAATGCGTTTGGGTGTTAATATTAAAAGATGTTTAATTCAAAACGGCTACATTTTTACAGCTTACACAAAGACGCATTCGTAATGGGCGTTGGCTTTACAGTGTGTTGCATTCTGAGAGTCGTCAAAGAATCATCAGGATTTCTTTAGGTTTATGCATAGACAAAAAGAACGCCCCCAGTTTCCAGGTTTAAAAAGCTGACCATCACTTTATCTTCCTGGCCCCCTTGACTTACCTTCCCACCAGTGGCGTAAATCTGTGTTGGAAATCGGGAATTGGGGAAAGGTTGGAGAATGATTTGCCCGGGAATAGTAATTTGAAAATCGGGGAGGGGGAGGCCACACCATATAAACTTTACAGGGGGCATTGTTCTGGATAAAAATGTGCATTTGTAATGGGTATCAAATTCAGGCAAAATCTTATATCTGAACGTTATATTCATAGCTTTCTAAATCAGGCAAATTCAAATCAAATTCAGGTAAAATCTTATATCTGAACGTTATATTCATAGCTTTCTAAATTGTGTTCCCTTTTAAATGATATTGCAAACATTTTAGTCGTTGGGAACATCTGAAAATTCTTCACACTCTGCTTTAATGTGTTTGCTCATCACACAAAATGGGGCAGAAAATCCAATAGCCCATCCCCCACCTCAAAAGGTGTGGGACAGAAACCCATCCCCCGGGAATAACGCCCCTGCTTCCCACAGTGTGTTGTATCTGCAGTCACTCTAGCGGTATTACCGTTACCGATGTCGGTGTGTAAACCAATTTAAGAACAGAAAGGTGGCGCCGACAGTCTGATTCCTGCCTCAAAAATCGCTTAAATCAATTGAAAAATGTTTTTTCGTGGAAGGACAAGCAGTAGTCTTCTCTCCTCACCTAGCAGTGACATCTCCAGGTGAAGGCAGACAAGATGGATGCTTCTCTGAGATAATCCAATGGTGACCGGTTAACATACTCTTAAAGAAAAAGGTGACACCAACACCAAAAGAGAAATGCTAACAGCAAGTTATTACAGGCTACAAGCGGTATTGAAGTACTCGTACTCGAGTACAACTCGAATACCGGTAAATAATTGGCCCATACGTGATTTTCAGTACTGGAGAAAACTACATTAGTCTACTCGACTCGCAACTGGATAAAATGGATACCCGTACACGTACAAAATCAGTATTTTTCTCAATACTTTATTTATTTATTTATTTGTTTGTTGGGGTGTTTGTTTGTTTATTTATTTATTTTGTACTAAACCTTCCAGTCTCATATAAAATGACACGCTAAATATTTACGTATCATTATATCAATTCTAGCTTAATCGAGTTCCACGCCCTTGCATGCAGCATTCATTATTTGCCATGCTATCGCTGGTGGGCATGTTCGACTATTAAATCCCACTACATGGACACCTGTAAATCATGTTGTAATTATGTACGGGTAGTGTACACCTCAGTCCCATATCAATAGATATACAAGAGTCAGGCCGGCGTAACATCCTTCCACACGATGACCACATAAAATTCAAATTCAAACTTTCTGCCTCACCGGAAATCATCAGCTGTGGTTTTCAAAACCAACAGGCAAACGTCACCCGATCCAATTACCCACCATTAAGTGGGGTTGCACACCAAATACGCCATGCTATAAGTAGGTTGGTATCATAGGATCATAGCAGGACTACGTTTGCCACACTTGTAAACATGGCGTGAAAAGCGCCCCCATTTGAAACACAAAAGAAAGCTACTGCTGCGGTGCATACGCTAAAACTCGTCTAGTTTACGAGTGCGGCGAACGTAGTCCATGATATGATCCTATGATACCGACCTTCTCATAGCATGGCATATTTGGTGTGCAGCCCTACTTATAAGTAACGCTGGGTAGTCGGATCGGGTGCAAAAGTAGTGCAGTATTTAAACACCAAAATAGATATTTCCAGATGCTAGCACTACGGTGCCTTAACAGGTTTGTAAATTAAAGAGGGATAAATCATTTCACCTCAGTGAAACGACCCTTCGGAAATTTGTATATGTAACCATGTGAAACTTTTCCACAACCTTGGGCATCAAGTTTACAATTGTAAAAATTGTGGTGGCTTAAATGTCAATTTAAAATTAATGGTTATGCTTTTTAAATAGTAAAACTGAACAATGGGAATAAAGATATCTGATTATTTTTTTAGTAAATTGCCAATATTCACGCAGAAACATTGTTAATGTCAAGGGAAATCAAGTTCATCGAGGCACTTTCGTGACATAAATCGTGACAGGGATCGGCCATCTTGGATTCTTTGACTCCGTCATGATTGGAGCTCAGAAATCGTATACAACCGAACTTAAAATCGTTTTAACGTTATGGCAATCGCTTTGAAACGGCCGTGCCTGAAAATCGATGTAGATCATCATCTTTACCCAGTCAACATGTGTGTAAGGTTTTGGGCTGATGAAGTCATCAGAGCAGAATTTACAATGAAAACTTCTTTTATTCTTCAAAACTCGGTAAAAAATCAACCCTAAGAAGTATAAGCGTGAATTGTCCATGAGATGAGAGCTAAAAGATCGGAGTCAGCTACATAAAGTGCATAACTTGTGTTTATTTTCACAAACATGAACCGCCGCCGACAAACCCCCTTACAGTATAAATTGCCAACTTGAAAATCCCATTTGCATACTGTGCATTCGCTAATGTGGGCGTGGACGCCCAATATCTGCCTGTAACATAGACGGCGCACAGTCCGTAGGGCATGTAATCGGGACCTGTGAAATTGCCAAGCACGTGGTGCGGAGAGTAAATCGCATTGTATGGAACGTCAAAACGAACAGAAACGTCTAATATACGCCTTTTCTGCGATAACGATAATGTTTTTTATTGTATTTTGTATTGTACATGTCTGATTGGGTTGAAACCTTGCAGGTAGTTAGGAAGGGAAGGTTTATAAATGGAAATTAACCTCACGTGATGACAATGTCATCAGCAGACGAATCATTAAAAGTGCATCCTCTAAAGTACTATAGCTCCCGAAGTGCATGTCCGATTTGGTTGAAACTTGGCCGGTATTTAAAAAGGTAAGTGTTTTAGACAAAATATACCTCGTGTGATCATGACGTCATCAGATGATCATATCAGGTGACATTGAAGGTCTCTTAAAACTCTTTAAGGCCCTATGTTTACTGAGGTACATGTCTGAGCAGGTTCAAATCTTACAGATATCTTGAAAAGGAAAGCTTTAGAGGAATTTTGACCTCATGTGATGATGACGTCATCAGAAGACAAGCCACGTGACATTAATGGTGCACTGTTTAAAACCCTATATCTCCTGCAGTACATATCCGTATATATTCCATTGATTTCAAATGTTGTAAACAACAAGGAAAGGAAGTGTTCTAGACAAAAATGTAGCGGATGTAATGATGACGTCATCAGATGAGGAGTCAAATTACATTTTATTTTATCATTAAGACACGTTATTTCCTGAAGTACATGCCTGATTGGGTTGAAACCTTGGTTTCACCATTAGGTTCGTTCAGTATATTGGAAAGGGATATTAAGAAAGGGATGCGAAAAATCCCTCTGTTTTTGTTGGCCAACAGACAGCTGACCTCTCGTTAGCTATTGCGTTTCCCTTTTCAGACTCTTTTTGTGACGGGGACTTTGGTATTTATATTTACCTGAGTGATTACAAACTTGGCAGACCTCATGTCCGGTAGGTCTTAGAAGAAAAGTGTTATGATGACGTCATCACGTGATTTTTTTTCTTAATTTTGAATATTTAATATTTCCCATAGGTTTTGTACACGTCTTTCTACTAATTGATCGTCTTACTTGAATATTGCTATTTTTGAAGATCTTATTGTTTACATACTTAGCAAAGCTTCTGACAATTAAATAAGGATAGTTCAACACCATAATTGTCTTGATGACGTAATCACGTGATTTGTTTTTAAATTTTGAATACTGATTTTTTTCCAATTTATAGGTCTTTTACATGTTTTTCAAAAGGAAGACAGCTTTTGCACTGTTATCGTTTCACTGAGTTCGTGTTAGGGGCACATAATAAAGCTACAAGCTAGAAATCGTTCCTGTACTAGTTCTTATAATGATGTGACTGCTGGCAAGTCACGTGACATTAAAAATTCACTCTTTAACATGCTATATCTCTTGAAGTACATCCCTGATTTGATTGAAACTTGTATAGCTCAAAGGGGAAGGGTTTGAGACCAGAATGGACCTCATGTAATTATGACGTCATCTTGGGAAAAGCCACTGATATTAAAGGGACACTTTCTTAAGTGTTATATCTCAAGAAGTACATGTCCGATTTGACTGAAACTTCGTGTATACCTCGAAAGGGAAGGGTTTTTTGACCCAGATTGACCTCATGTGAGTATGACATCATAAGGTGACAAGTCACGTGACATCAAAGGGGTACACTTTATAGTGCTTTATCTCATGAAGTGTGTCCAGTTGAATTGAAACTTTGTATATAGCCCAAAGGGAAAGGGTTTTAGACTACGACTGACCTGGTGTGATGATGACGTCATCTGGTGCCAAGTCTCGTGAAGTGCATCTCCGGTTTGTCTGAAACGTTGTGTATACAAATTGAACTGATGTGATTGTGATGTCATAGCGTGACAAGTCACTTGACATTAGAGGGGCACGCTTTATAGTGCTGTATCTCATGAAGTACACGTCCGATTGAATTGAAACTTTGTATACAGCTCGACGGGGAAGGGTTTTAGACCCAAATTGACCTGATGTGATGATCGGGTTACAGATCACCTGACTTTAAAGGTGGATTTTTTAAAGCTCAATGTCTAATGAGGTACGTGTCCCATTGGGTTGAACTTTGCAGATAGCTAGAAAGGGAAGGTTTCGAGATTGAAATTGATTTCATCTGATGGTCGTATCATATTATATTGGAGATGATATGGATTGCAAACTTTCCAATGCGTTATTTCCATTTTTGGTCATTATTTAGTAAGTTCGTTCAATGAGATTTTGAAAGCCCTTTAAACCGATGCAGCTCCGTGGTTGTCCACAACCACGGTCTTCTCTCGTCTGATTTCGTTTTGCTTTTTCTACTTTCTACCCATCAAATTTCTGAATATAGATTCCAAAACAGTCTCTTCTGTGTGGATGCTTTGTTAAAGTGCTTTTTCAATTCCCAGTACCAGCAAAGTTTCACAACAGGTTTGATTACAACCATTTCTGAATGTGTGCTTTCGGAAGGGGTGGTAAAAATGTCATCTAAAAATGGACAATATGTACACTGCACTTCTGGAACCACAATCGAGAGCATCCGTCCCTGGGATTTAGGGGCAATATTAACAAATGCTAACTAAGAAGATTTATTAGTAAAGTCACTGAAGGCAGTAGTTGTCATTTACTAGCCAGTCTCTGCAGGTATGGTATAACTACTGTGCAAATTGTTACCCTGCCCCAATTTTTATAGCGTCGTCTGTCAGTCTTTTCAAGTGGCGACTAAGGCGGTGTTATGCATACTGCGTTGGCTTTCCCCTGCAGTCAAACAATCCTGTAACATCAATTTAAAGAACCGAATAATCTTTTACACGGTTTGGACCTGCAATTAAAACCATAAGGTGCACCGACAAATTAAACAGAGCGTGGATTACAAAATTATGCAGGTAAGACTACCGTGAGCCTATAGTTCAACTGTAATGTTCTACTCTGATGGTTTCGAATTTTTCTAAGGTATACAAAGTCATTCAACAACGAGTTTTCCATTCACAGTGATTTCTCTTTCGATTACACCTGGCCATTATTTTTTATTTCCATTCAAAGACTTGACTTCACAGATTTTGAGAATGACTACCATGTGCAAGCTGGTGGCTCTTGCAGCTGCGTTGGAGACGGTTTCATCTTCAGCCCTAATTATGAGTACAGACTAACGGTGTATTAATAGATAAGTAATATGCAAGATATAACGACGCAATAGGACACGATATCCTGGTACACATTTTTATTTATAAGAAATTTTCATGTTGGTTGGTTCTGAGTAAATGCAAATAGAACCTCCATTTTCTGATTACGCCACCATGGTGTATAATTTTCATGGCAACATACAAATTTGCTCTGCCTACCCAAATTATTGAAAAAAAAAACGATTATGGAATATCGTTCAGAAGATACGTCGAAAAGAAGGTTAAATATAATATGAAACTAAACTGAATGTCATTTATGCCATGTATTGATTTATGTCTGTACACTGCAAATCTACTTGGTAAAAGATTACACAACATTTTGACCAATGTGGGGTCATATATTAACTGTGCAGGTGAGACCCTCTCTCCACGGTCACAAAATTGAGTTCTAATTTCGATGCATTGTACATTGTCGTCTCCTGAAATTGAAATTCGAGCGAGATAAGACATAATTATGATAATTTGCAACAAATCAGATCATTTTTAAGTAACCCTCGTCTTATTTAGTTGTGACATTTCTCCACACAAATTCCTATTAGGGTGGTGTCACAACATGTTTTGCCAGCCATTTTTCCTGATTATGACGGCATCACAGACATCAAAGACAGGAGTTAAACGCCCCCAGGTCCTTAGCATGAGACAAAAATCCACAGCACGACCTTGGCTACGTTGATGAGCAACATTTTCACATTTTGAAAATTGAAAGCTTTCTGCCATTTATCTGGTACTTCTTGGGTATAAAACGACAAACTGGCTGGCATCGGCAAGTGCTAATTCCTGCCTTTAAATATTCCTGATGACGCTCTTTCTGTCCCTTATTGGAAAAGCAACGGACGTGCTTACAACACGGAAAAGGTGAACCTTTGGGTGGGAAATATTGGAAAAACACTCAACGGTCATTTTGAAACCAACCAAAGTAATTTTCCCAAGACTGCGTGGCTCAATGCACACGGGTTGATGTACCCTTGAACTTCAAAGAACCATTACAGCAAAACCTTTTGTCTGATTGAATTCAAACACCACTCTTGTAATAATAAAGAGTGCTTAACGTGCATTCTAAGTTTAAAAAATGTATCAACGTTGAGTTCTGTTGGGTGGTGGAATCTGCGCTTTGAATGTGAGATGGCAGAAAAACACTCTTTGAGGATTAAATTCCTGTAACGTTACTGGAGACCGTCGGGGTTTGGTGAAACCTTCCCTTGCAGATGCTTCGACTTACATCTGTTAAATCAGAGGAGGAGCAAACCATGCCTCAATTCTTTGAAGATAGTGTAACGAAACGATTCTTTGGCACTCCATAGTTCTGTTCTACTTGGCGCGCCATACATCTTATTTTGCGTGCTATTTTTGAAGACTCGTATATAAAGCACGCGCGTTGTGTTGAAGTGTAGAGCACGTGGAGATGCCAACCCAGGAGCAGGCAGGAGAGCTGGGCGACTACGCTTCGGTACACTTCAGTTGGGGTGACTGAGGCCACAGAATTGTGAGTTTCTAGCTTGTGTTTTAAATTATGCATGCCAAATCGCTTAGTTAACTTGTATGTTTTGTTGATATTTTGTCGTCTTTGGAATCTCCTTCCCAGAAGGAATTCCCTACCTTTATCCCCTTACCTTAAGGAATCCAATCCCCTTAAGAAGACCCCTTACTTTAACCCCTGTCCAACTCAGTCCTGAGGACTGACGAGTGCCTCACTGGTCTGGAGGGTTGAGCTCTAAGGAGGACCGACGTTTGCCTTTAGAAGAATCAACGAGGGTTGTCTTATTTAAGAATACCTTTCCCTTTCCTAACAGAACCTCCTTGGTTCCTGTCTTGTTTTGTCATTGTTCCAAGCTTCTGTTTTCGGCGAGCTTACAAAGTAATTTGGGCTTCACTTCAAACTAACCGCCCATGGTGCAATACCTACTGACAAAACAATGTCCGATAAAACTTGGATGGAACCCTGGATCCTGAGAATACTTGGTTCAGGGTTGGTTCAATGAAGCAAGATGAGAAACCATACTTCTGCTTAATAAAAACAAACAAGTAAACTGACTTGTTACGAAGATGACTCTTTGTCCATTATGACACGCAGAAGCATGGAAAATAACACAAAAATGACCTCAAAGATTTCCAATAACGGTGCTCTCTTATTAGTAATAATTCAGTTTTTAATGTTTTTTCAATTCCCTGGTCGGCTCCAACCAGGGAATCCAGAGCAAAATTATCGGCAAGCACGGGACTGGGAAGATGAATGCCAACGGGCTCCGGCTTTTGAACTTTTGGGCAGATCATCAGCTGTTCGTTAATAACTCCCTTTTCCAGCTGCCCACCATGTGGAAAAGTTCATGGCAACACTCACGCTCCAAGAGCTGGCATCTTCTGGACTATGCCATTGTTAGTCGTCGAGATATCAAAGATGTCCACATCACTATGGCTATGAGAGGTGGCAGCTGCTGGACAGACCACCTGCTCGTCCGGATTATAATGAAGGCTGTTATTCGCCCACTTTTCCGCAAGCAGGCCCCAAAGCCTTAGATTAACTTGGCTCTTCTTTCAGATGCTGGTGTACACCGCCGTTTTCAGGAAAAACAGGATGCTGATCTCAAACAACTCACGTGAATAAGGGCCGGAAGTTTGATATTGTAGACCTGTGGTCCTCAATGCTATCAATTCTACGAACTGCATCTGAAGAAGTGTTCGGATACTCTACGAGAAGGAATCCTGATTGGTTCCACGAGCGCTAGACAGAGATTGTTCCTCTTCTTGATGCCAAAAGAGATGCTTTTCAAGCCCATGTCAACCGCCCAGCTTCGAGAACGATGCTTCGTACATTTAGATATGCCCTGTCGATTACACAGAAAAGGCTTTGAGAAATCAAGGATGACTGGTGGCTCCAAAAAGCACAGGAAATTCAGCAACTCGCTGATGAAAACAACATGTATGAGCTCTACAATGCGATCAAAGGCATCTATGGGCCAAGAAAACGAGCAGTAGCACCTGTCGCAAAATGCTCTGGGCTGGTCTTCAGAAATTCGGCTGTCCACCGAAATTTGTTTCCATGATCCGCAACTTCCACGATGGTATGACTGCTGATGTCTCCGTTGGAGGTGACCAGTCTCCTGCGTTTGATGTGACTGTGGGACTGAAACAAGAATGCGTCCTGGCACCAGTGCTCTTCAATACATACCTGTTAGCAGTCACTCTCCTCTCAAGGCAGAACTTTTCCCCCATCGACGCTGAACGGTCGTCGGAAATGTTTTCAATCTTCGCAGACTTCAAACCAACGAGCTTCTTTACCAACGAGCCATTATGGTACACGATTTCAGTGTCACTTCTTTACCAACGTTCCTCATTGGCACATAGACCAAAATGCCGGCAACGGGAATGTAAATAGCGCCCTCACTCATTTGACATTGTCTCGAGCGCTCTGATTGGACGAGATGGCTTGGAAACGCGCTTCTCGCGTCCTTACAAAAAACACAAGAGGCGAAATGGCGGCGGCTTTCGGACATCGTTGACGAAATTTTAGCAGATAGTGGCTCCAAAATATCCTCCGATGAAACGTCCTACTCGTCCTCATCAGAAGAAAGTGACTGGAAGGTCTTTACTGGATCCAAGGCTCCATCAGACCAAATCATTTTCCATCCTGTTGCGTACGCTGAAGCAAACCAACCACTCAACCTTACAGCATCAGGCCAAGTTGTCATCGACCTACTGAAAGGACTGGAAGACAAGGGACATCTTGTTTTCATGGGAAAATGGTACACTAGCCCCGCCCTTGTGCACAAGTTGTCCCAGCTAGGCTTTGGAGCCCGTGGAACTGTGCGCTATACCACGCATGGCATTCCAAACAGTGCAAACCCTAAGAAAGTCCCCACGAACCGGCATGATCCACCCCAGTTTTTATCTAAAGCGGGGCAACTATGTGTTGTTTGGCAGGATGCCAAAAAAGTGTAACAGTTCTGATTAATTATGGCGACTGCAAAAGTGACGCTAAAGACATTCGTTGCAAAATAAGTTCCACCGGACGTCGTACAATCCAAAGACCTCCCGTCGTCAACGATTATAAAAAGTACATGGGCGGAAGCATCACAAATGTGTCAGTACTACACGCATCATCATAGATCCCTGAAATGGTGGAAACGCGTGTGCAATTCTTGACATCTGTTTTGTTAATGCTACCATTGTGCACAACGGTATCCCCACATAGCGTCCGCTCACTAGCCTGGACTGCTTGTTTCAGGTCATCGATGAACTGTACAAACACCTCTAATTCTACAAAATTTACATCTATTAAAGGTTTTTTTTTTCCAAATAACCTTTATGATCTACAGATAAATCTTACATAACAAATCTGCAAGATACGTACTTAGGACAAGGTGAAAAACGCCGTGGATTTATGGGCTGTTTGCGAGTAGAGCATTCCTCTGTGATAAACACAATGAGAGGGACTCTAAAAGGTCATGACTTGTCAGGTATTCCTCCAACGACCTATAGAGGTCGCTATTTATGTTACATAAATGTAACATTGGGCTTTGGGGGTACTAGACAGGAATTTTTACTTTTGAAATACTTTTAATGATTTATTTTTAATGTTACATATATGTCACATGGGGCTCCTTATACGATCCAAATGTCTTGGACAAGCAGAATAGTTTTGAAGGAAATTGTTACCAAGGTTTTGACAAGTATAATGGGTATTCAGTTTTCCTCAAATCGAAGATTTTTTCTATTCACAAGCAACGCCTTTCGTTATGTTAGGATTGTTTACTCTTCTGAAATGTCACCACTGGCTAAGCACCTTTTAATGAAACTACACATGTCACATTTAGGCGTAAAGGTAAGGCATTTTCGTTGCGTATAACGTATTTTTTATCGTTCCTGATTTATTGGTCATTAATGTGCATTACAAGTCGGGCATTTTCATTTTGTGTTAAACATAAATTACTAGTTAGTGTTTTGGAAATGCCCATGAGTTTTTTGTTTTTGTTTTTTGTTTTTTTTTTAGTAAATTATTGTGATTTAGTAAAGGGCAGCTAGTCATAGCTTTCATCTAAATCCTACTCTATTTGGCCATTACATTTTGGATTCCTAAATTTGTATTGCTATCCCAATTGCTTCTATCAGATCAAATTAATGATGTCAAAGGCAATTTTACACTGAAGTTGTGTATTTCCATCGAGGACCTTTTCGGGTTTGTAAATAACTTCCGTCAAAGCATGCTTAAATCTTCTTCGATGATCGAGTGTGAGAACTTTGCCGGATAGCTCGAAGTTCGTATGTAATAAAGAAGAGTGAATCTGCAATTAATGTCCCAGTGGGCATTTCCGTGTATGAAGTTGAGTGAGGGTTGTTAATGGCTACCTCGTCATGGACAAGGTCGTGGACACACTATCTTGCATTAGAGGTGTCTTTATTGGTTATTGATCATATTGAATAATATGTACATTAAGTTACCAAGTGAGGGCGCTATACAATACATACATGACAACATCAAGATATGTATTAAGGTGCCCTTTGAAAGCTTCGTATTTAAATTTAATAAATGTACTAAATAGCAAACAAGTGATTAAGGAAAAAAGTAAAAAAAATGTCTCCCCCCCATATTTTTCCATTTTGCATTGCGCAGTGGGTTTTTGCAGCATCGTGTCCAATACATATAGTGGCGAAATAGGGTAGTTGTGTAGATACGTAATGTAGTCTAATTTATTAATAATTCATGCATGTGGAAATCATGCATCAAACATAACCGCGTCAACCAATCAGAAGCGCGCGTTACCCTAGGTCTCGTCGCCGGCTGCGTGAGTTGCCAGGACTTTGAAAGATTGCAGCGTGCTGATAAGAGTTCTGCGGAGTTGTGTCGTGGGTTGAGCCTTGAGAGTTCCAAACCTGACGTACGACCGCTGGTAGTTGGGGGGCTTGATCTACCTCAACTATGCCTGGTGCGAACGGTTAGTGTGGTGCCTGGTGCCGGAGCTGCCTATTATATAAGATCTGATCAAAGGTTTTGGGTTTGCTATACAGTCCCGTTTATTTAAGAAGTGTTGGATTATAGGGTTAGGGAACCCGTGTGAACCAGTTAATTGGCAAATTAGCGAAGCTTAGCCTGGAGAGATCGCGTGTCGTTGTTCCATGCTTGATAGCATATATAGCGACGGTTGACTGTAGTACTGGTCGGAGAGCTTGCTTTCCTCGTTCAGGTTTAGTTGGTGCAGGTTTCCGCTAGAGTCCGGTGAAGACTATTATAATCTGCTTCTTACTTGACTGACCCTGTGTTATTTCACAATACGTTGAAGTGGGTTAGGGTTAACTAAGTCACCTTAAACTCTGTTGCAGTTAGGAACTGTGTAGCTTGGTAAAGCAGTAGAGATTATTGTTGTATAAATCTACCCTTGTGTTGTATAATTACGAGGGTTACCTGGCCATTCACCCTGGTGTGTGTTGAGGGTAAATTTCNCAGGCAGGATGCCAAAAAAGTGTAACAGTTCTGATTAATTATGGCGACTGCAAAAGTGACGCTAAAGACATTCGTTGCAAAATAAGTTCCACCGGACGTCGTAAAATCCAAAGACCTCCCGTTGTCAACGATTATAAAAAGTACATGGGCGGAAGCATCACAAATGTGTCAGTACTACACGCATCATCATAGATCCCTGGAATGGTGGAAACGCGTTTGCAATTCTTGACATCTGTTTTGTTAATGCTACCATTGTGCACAACGGTATCCCCACATAGCGTCCGCTCACTAGCCTGGACTGCTTGTTTCAGGTCATCGATGAACTATAGAAACACCTCTAATTCTACAAAATTTACATCTATTAAAGGGTTTTTTTTTCAAATAACCTTTATGATCTACAGTTAAATCTTACATAACAAATCTGCAAGATACGTACTTAGGACAAGGTGAAAAACGCCGTGGATTTATGGGCTGTTTGCGAGTAGAGCATTCCTCTGTGATAAACACAATGAGCGGGACTCTAAAAGGTCATGACTTGTCAGGTATTCCTCCAACGACCTATAGAGGTCGCTATTTATGTTACATAAATGTAAACATTGGGCTTTGGGGGTACTAGACAGGAATTTTTACTTTTAAATACTTTTAATGATTTCTTTTTAATGTTACATATATGTCACATGGGGCTCCTTATACGATCAAAATGTCTTGGACAAGCAGAATAGTTTTGAAGGAAATTGTTGTTGGCAAATTAGCGAAGCTTAGCCTGGAGAGATCGCGTGTCGTTGTTCCATGCTTGATAGCATATATAGCGACGGTTGACTGTAGTACTGGTCGGAGAGCTTGCTTTCCTCGTCCAGGTTTAGCCGGTGCAGGTTTCCGCTAGAGTCCGGTGAGGACTTTTATAATATGCTTCTTAATTGACTGACCCTGTGTTATTTCATAATACGTTGAAGTGGGTTAGGGTTAACTAAGTCACCTTAAACTCTGTTGCAGTTAGGAACTGTGTTGCTTGGTAAAGCAGAAGAGATTATTGTTGTATAAATCTACCCTTGTGTTGTATAATTACGAGGGTTACCTGGCCATTCACCCTGGTGTGTGTTGAGGGTAAATTTTNGTAACTAATCAAATTAGTGGTGCAGTTGACCACGTAGGGGTACCTACCTGTGAGAATCATTTATACGTAATTAATTGCTTGTGTATAAAGGGTAATTGATGCACTGACATTGAATAAACCAATCACACTGTTGCACACCTGCAAATCTTGTTGGAATTCTAGCGTCCCCTAGTTTTACTCGTTCTCGTACCTTGCATTCCCAGAGTCTCTCATTTAGCTCAGCTATGCATTATGGAAATGTAGCACAGACGCAAATTTTGTATTAAGTTATTCATGCTGTACTCTAGCGTGATCGTGTGTTCCTTCACTCCTTTGTCCTTGTGTTTTCTTTGCTCAGTTTTGGCATGTTGGAAATTCCCCTTCACTTGGCTGCGTGGTTGGGCGTGGTAAGGTTCCAAGGAACGCTAACATTCAGAAACCTCGGACTTTGTAACTATCAGTCATTCACCAACGATGACCGGGTTAGCACTTTCACGCACCCTGCTCTATACTTTTTACACGTGACTTCTTATTCCGCATTTCACTTTTTTACACACGACACTTAGATTCTTGCACACGACTCTTGCAGGAAGTCATGGTACCCTTTGAGATTTAAGAGTCCCATTGATTGAGCTGTTCAACGACGCTCATGTTTCATTAATTCCTAAACCTCCGGAATCCTGTAGGAGAAGCACATTTTTCCCTAGCTCGTCGGACAGGTGCGGCAGACCAAATCCTTGGTACAAGAGCCAAACCTAACGTAGTGCAGCGGTTGGACCCTTTCCACTCTTATGGCAAAGAAAAGTAATTATTTGAATGCCCAGCTAGCTTAGCTTGGACCGATGCAAGAGTGGTACAAACTAGTCCAGGGTGCTAATGAGAGTCGTAGCGGCCCGTCACCACTACATCCGAATCGATTGCTAGAGGAGACACCCTCGTGTCCCTCGCCATCCTTGTCCTACTGACTAGCCCCGGTCCTCCCGTCTCTACTCTAAGCCAATGGTACATAGTGCGGTGATTCTATCATTGCGCTCATCGCTATGCTGTCAGAGCGGCAGTGCGGTCGGTACATACTGCTGGCCCCGCCCAGCCATTGCTCGTCACCGTGTTGGCCAGTGACAGCTCCCACCACTTCCCGGAAAAATGAGTTTAGTCTAGATGTGCGATGCTATACACCCTTACCGTATCCACTCCGTCTGACTTTCATTTCCAATGGTCCTTCCAAAACGTAGTTTAGGTATACAACTTCGCCTCTCTGTAACTATGCCTTTTATGTGTTGTATTATGTTAAGCTACACCTTCTTCAAACCCACATTGACCTTTGATGAAGACATGTAAGAGCAAACAACAAACTGTACAGTTTGACTGTCACCCAAACCCACTTGTTTCCCGTACACTTTTAATAAATTGTTGGCCCCAAATATCACATCCTGTAGACACTAGTACAGTCCATGCTACAATCGACTTGATATTAAGGGAACGCAACAATATAACTGTCTTTGGATTCACTGGTCACCGTGAGATTTAGTCCAGCCTATTTCACTTCTATTAGCATCTGTTGTAACCTTTCCTGACACTGGAATCAATTACTTAATCAGAGAGTGGTGGCAGTAGCGTCGCTAGGATTTTCCTATTGGGGCACAAGGGGGAACCAGCATCTTATGGGGGCACCAGCTTTAAGTGGTGTTGTTTTTGGAGGCAAGTTTTCGTTGGCCTTTTTTAGTATTCATTAGTTGGGGGACCTGGGGGGACGGGAATTTGTGGGGAGGGCACGGGCTCCCCCCTGCTACGCCACTGAGCGGTGGTAAACTTCCACCAAACGAACAGCCCCTAAGGCATAGTCCATCGTTGGTCCCCTGCGCGTTTGGAAAGCTGCTAATTTTTGCGTAGGGTTAAATAAATATATTTGTAGGGCTAGGCCAGGCCAATTCCATCTCCAATCAGGCCAGTCTGCTGGTCTGCCACAAAGGTGCCCTGGATACGGATGAGTTTCAATTCCATTTTCCTCCGTCAGAATTATTAATTAATGATTAATTTCATACAGTCGATGCGAATGTGGGGAGTGTAGAGGCATGTTTGAAATCTTTTCAATTGATCCACCAATCTCAAATTATCAAATTCATCCAAGACAAATTTAACGTTTGCTTGAAAAACCAGTTTATTTGCCAATTTGAACGAGTAAATGAAGAAAATACAGCTGATCATTTCAAAAATGTGTACATTTGGACTGTTCTCGGCATGTCCGTGTTACCACCGCCCGTAATGTTGTTAATTGTTTGCTCCCGAGGTCATAAAGGTCTTCTCTCTCAGCTACCTAAAGCTGAAAACAAGCGCTGGTACTCCTGAGAGGGCAACCAGTCCTTTTTTTTACTGGCAAGCAATTTCCTTAGCAGTGACTTGTGAGCTAGACCTGGTTTGTTATTGGCTCCTGCGTGCTTTTATTAAAATGCCATAAATATACCATTCTTATGTATGAGTTTGCATGAATTCGATACACATCACAGATGTACACCTTTATCCTGAACAATGGCCCCGAAATAGCTTATATGGTACCCCCCGGCTTTTCCATGGCCGGGCAAGACATCCCCCCACCTTTCCCCACCCCCGAATTCCAACACAGATTTACGCCACTGGTAAGAGGGCAAGTCAAGGGAGCAAGGGATATGAAATGATTGTCAACTTTGCTAACCTACTGGAAGCTCAGCACGTTTTGCTTGTCTCTATATTAACCAAAGGAAACCCTGATGTTTCTTTGACCACCCTCAGATTGCCACACATTGTAAAACCAACGCACATAAGAAAGGCGTCTTTGCGTCCGTTGTAAAAATGTAACCGTTTGAAATGAAACACCTTTTATATTAACACTCAAAAGTATTTGTTTGTTTCAAACATAAAAACCAAACCGTGCTTAGCTAACACCACAACACGTTCAAAAACTTTTACCAAGAGCGTTTAAAACGTCTTTAAAACAGTAATACTTGTTTTTACAGTGTTGTCCAGAAACCCGTTGGGATTTCTTTCCACGTCGTCGCTCTCTGCTCTGCCTTGGTCGTTTGTTATCGCTTCGCCCTTTAGCATTATGTAGAAAACTGCCACCTCTTTAGGGCGAGTAACTCGACATTTATCTAATAATGCGTTGCTTCCACCCTGTCATGTGCTGACCACATTTTAGTTCGATCAGTACAGTGATTCCGAACATACTGCTGGTCTTATGAAGCTGTTGATACTACAGCGATGCCCTTGTGCTGTGTTCACTCTTTCCGACCACAACCCATAGTCCTGCATGCCGCGTCAGTAATTAATTTCTCCACCTTTAAGTGTTACACTACTTGCCTAAGACACCACACTTCTCCTGTTTTCACAACCAAACGAAGCAATGAAAGCGATTCAAAAAAAAATAAACCAGCTAGTTTGACAGTCATCCAAGACCTTTTGTCCCGCTCTGATCGATAAATTGTTGACCTTGAATGAATAAATAGTAGTAATGCTATCGCCTGCCTGATACCAAGGGGAACGCAAAAATTTACGAATAATGTGGAACAACCGCCTTTGAAGTTGACAAAAACAATGGGAAACCAGAAATACGAGGTTGAACACTTCAATACATAACATGATTTATGATTGTCCGAATTTACTGAGACTCTCTCAAACGAATGTTTGATTCTTTGAATCTTTGAAAGGCAGGGAAAAGAGTAATGATTTCCAGCGATTGTATAAAAATACAAATTGCTCTGGTGAAGTGCTTTGGTTTAATTGTATTAAAATCATTAAAGATTTTTGTCTCTGTGCATGCCTAGTTTCCACCGGTTTCTACTACCGGTTTGCATTGTACAAACCAAACGAATCTGTACACATTTCTCACCAAAACTAATTATCCAACCACTCAATCAGCAATGGGACGATGCTTCTTCTTTCGACCTGTTTGTTTCCACTTCTCGTCTACTTGTTAATTTTTTTTCTACTCTCCGCCCATCAGATTTCTGAATATAGGTTCCTATACAGTTTCTTCTGTGTGGGTACTTCGTTAAGGTGCACTCTCAATTCCCAGTACCAGCAAGTTCCCAACGATTTTGATTACAACCGTTTCTGGATGTGTGCTTTCGGAAGGGTTCGTAAAATGTCATCTACAAATATGGACAATATGTACACTGCACTTCTGGAACTTCAATCGCGAACATCCATCCCTGGGATCTCGGGGCATCATTAACGAATGGTAACTATGAAGATTGATTAATAAAGTTATTGAAGTCAGGAGTTGTTCTTTTCTAGCCAGTTTTTGCAGGCATGGTATAACGAATGCGTTAATTATTTCCCTGCCCCAATTTTTATAGTGTCGTCTATCTGTCTTTTCTAGTGTTGTCCAAGGCCGTGCAATGCAGACCGCATCGGCCTCGTAGTCCAAAAAATCCTGTAACATCAATGAAAAAAACAAGTAAAACTTTTGTTTGTTTTAGACCTGCAATTGAAACCAAAAGTGCACCTACAAAATCTAACAGAGTGTCGATGACAAAATTATGCGGGTAAGACTTCTACGGGCCTTAGTTTTACTGTAACAAAAGTCACAAGGTTTCTAAATTTTGTGAGGTATATAAAGTCACTCAACAACGATCTTTTTTATTCACAGTGATTTTCTCTTTCGAGTACACTTGACCATTTGTTTCCATTTCCATACGGAGACTTGACTTCACAGATTTTGAGAATGACTACCATGTGGAAGCTGGTGGCTCTTGCAGCTGCGTTTGTGACGGTTTCATCTTCGGCCATAATGGTGAGCACTGACTAACAAGGCGTATTAAACCACTGCAACATCTTAAAATGGGTGTTGGTGCAGTGCTTATTTGTTGTTTTTAACCATTGGTCCATAACTTCATAACTGCTGTTAGTAATAATTTTCATCGGTAGTCAATCATCTCTGTTTCCTCCGACAATTTGGAAGATATGTACATGAATGCCCTCAATCCGGATATGCAACTTTGCCATTCCTCATTTGTTTTAAAAAGGGTTCAACCCATTTCGCTAAATATGCAGGCGATTTCGCGCCAAAGTGTGTTTTAAGGTATGCCAGGTCAAGCATAAGTATTCATATGAATATTACCAAAAGATATATTCTTCAAAAATGTTTGAGTAAATGGATATATGTTTGAATGTTCATGGTGATTTAGGTAAACCGATATGTGTAGTGTTATTGGTGAGTTGAGCGCTTGAAATTGAAGAGCTTAGTATACCATACTTAGAGGCCTTGGAAGACGGATCATTGACCGAAATAAAGAGAGAGAGACACAGAAATGCATACAGAACATCAGAGATGCAAGACAGTAGCTAGATTTATTTGCAACAAAAATGTGACAACTTATGTTTTCTACAATCCAACAAGATTACTTTGGTAGGTATTTAGTAGATTTTCATTACACTCTCATTAACCCTACACTACCACATCAGCCTTAATTCGTGAGTAGGCCTATGATAACTGTTTACTCTCGTCCTGCTGGCATTCGTTATCGAATTCGACGAGTGTTACTGCGAAAATCATCACCAGGTTATGCGTTGTTTTCAAAATGTGCGCAAAATTCAATCTTTATTTTGCAAATTCAAAAAACATTTTCTGAAAATGTCTTTTACAGTTTTATTGGCCTAGTCTGTTTCATTTTAATGAATGCTTGCTCTGTCAGCTACAAGTTTTGGCATGAGAGCGGGGTCAGAAGATTCACTAGCCCGACTACCAACAGTTTGGAAAACTTGTTAGTGCGTTAAATTGTGCAGACAAGTGCGACCAAAAGGTATTAAGAAATTTAAATGTCCCCTGACAACAAAGTATTCCCCCTCCCCGGTACTCCGGGATACATTTATTTCATGTTGGCGACGAAAGACGTCCCAAATATATAAATTTGCCTACTACAAAGAAATTTGTTACAACAATCAATGAAAACTAGCGTATTATCAAGTTTGGTAATTGTACACAGTTTGATTTATTGCCAACGCTAAGGGGAAAAAGAAGCCGTGTGCTTTTGGGTTTTCCCATTACAACAACAGAAATTCAGATCAGACAAGAAACCTAAGATAGGAGATAGGGACAATACAAGATGATACACTGCAAGGACAGGCAACAGTAAGACTGATATGCTATCTGTTGGAGCCAGACCATTTAGAAGCATTCAAGTAGACTGACATGACTACATGAACTAGGGTTTATCATACAAACGATGTAGGTTTTGGTTTCTAGGTAAATGCATTAGGGTTGAGGGTCTTATAAGATCATTAAGGTTGGTATAAAAGGATACAAGTCATGGGATATGATTGTTTTCTGAAAAATGAATCGGTTATAATTTACACTTTAGTCATCCGAGGTAACTTCTAGCTGCATAGGAATGTAACAAGGAGACAATTATAACACAGTCATTGAAATCACGCAGTAAAAGACCACGTTTGTATATACACACAAATTTACCCAAGTTCGAATTTTAAAAAGTTAGTCTATATTTCGTATTCTTTACTCCAAGGTTAAGTTTACAGCCATCTTAGAGGGAATTCTGGGAACCAAAATGCATTCAATAGCACTCAAAACATTTTTAAAAGACCTCAAATGTTGCATTGATGTAAGGATCTGCAGCAGTGAAACACATTCCAAACTGTATGTACGTAAGATTGCTTTTCAGTGGTTGGTATCAGTACCATGAAAACGTTTCAGATTTCCATTGATGGGAAAGTCACCACCTTACAATATCTCATCCCATCCTCATTCTCCCCGTTACCATCAAAAATTTATTCTATAACCATATGCGCTTTTCGTACAGGAATCCGATCTCGAAGTTCTGCCATCCAAGGAGGAGCAGCTGATTCAACTGCTCAGTGAGGATTTGGCTGAAATGACTCCACAAGAAATCGCCAAGTTTCTCCTTGTCGACTTTAATTCCGGTGAAGTTATTTTTACCTAGTTGCTTTTTAACTCGTAAATGATCTGAGAGTCTCCCAGCTACAAAAGCTGTTTCTGTTAAGCCCCAATTAAGCACAGTTCCACCTACGCTCTCTTGTGGCCCAGTACCCGCACTTTGAACTTTGCAAACGAAGCTTAATTTTATTGCTGTCTCTATCAACAACAGTTGGCTGTAAACAATCTTTTAGCTGAACACGCCTCTTTCACGACGATCCATGTCAAAGGATGTACTTGTAACGGTTTGTTGTACACTCTACCCAATAATACATTTTACAAAGACTTGCTGACCACTAATATAAACTTTCATTTTTTGAATCAGTCTTAGTGACGAGGAGTTCTAATTTCCAAAGGTTCAATACAAAAAGGTCAAGCGCGCAGGTTTAGAAGCAAAAAGTGAATAACCTGGGAAAGGGGTTGAACTTGTCCATTTTGATACAGAAGACCTAAATTTTTTTCGTGTTTTCCCTGAAATGATTAAAGACATAATTTACCCGGTAGTTTCTACAGTTAACCTACACTTGTGGCGTAATTCTTTCATTAATGCTGGGTAGTCTATCGCCCTTTTTTGTGTGCATGACCTGGCTCTGCAGGTGAATTGCATGGAGCTCCAACAGACGTACATTACGAACTTCCAGGCATATTTTTATCTTTAAGTTCCCATTCCCAAATTACATATTTGACCGCAGTCCAACTCTCACACATATTCACCATTTTATGATTTCCAGTTAGTGTTTCAGAAGTCACGGATAAAGGACTTTCAGGTCAATGCACGCTATCTAAACAAGATCTCTCAGCTGAGTGCTGCGCCACATTGTCTTTCAAGATCTTCTGGACACGCCACACTCTCACCGGTAATGATTGTTTTGAATATTCTACCCAGTTTAGGGAGGTAACTTATTGGTATAAAGATCCCAGGAATGTGGAACCAAAGGTTTCAAGACATAAGGTTTGAAAACCTTTTTTTCCTTGCTAAGCAAACCGTCTTAGATGTAGAAATCCAGTTTGCGTGTATGTGGACATCTTGGTGCACATTCCTCCTTTTGACTTAGTTTGTATACACCAAAGACGGTCAGCCGGCCCCCAGTTCGTACAATCTGTTTTAGTGTCAATTGCGTCATATTGACCAGAGTTTGTTTTTAGTAATATTTTATTTTGATTGCTCAAAAGGTTGATGTGCACTATTCGTTATAGTTTTGAACTGCTTTGGCCATGGATACCAAAAATAAAATCCATGCAACTTAATTATTGGTCTTAGAAGAAACGTCATGGATGCCAAATCAGCTTACTCAAAAAACTGGTATTATTTTTGGCTGTTTGCTTCATTTTTGTGTTATATATATATATATCGTTACAGTTGGTATCTTTATTAAATAAAAATAAGTTGACCTATGCAGTAGTACGAGCTTACTGCCTAGCAGCTATAGCCAAAGTTCTCTTGTATATACTGTACCATTCTCAATAAAGGTTCTTCCCCGAGGGGTTTCTCATGTATTGTTTTGCGCTTCACGGGGTGAAGAGGTTTCCTTTTTTTATTTTCTATTTCATTCAAGGTTGCGCTTCCGTCAAGGTTCTTACAAAAGCATTTGGCCTTCACATCAAAATAACCGCCTTGGGTCACACAATTTACGACAAAGAGATATCAGGTAAGACTTGGATAAAGCTTGGATTGTTAGATGACTTGTGCTGGATTTGTTTTCATGAAAAAAAAATTACGATTAAATGTCAGGGACGTCATTGCTATAGCTCTTCCTATCAACACACACAAAATTCAGGGGGGGCTTATCAACGTAGAGTTATCAAATTGACACTATATCGTCAAGGTTGAGTAACAGGATTGTTCGAAGTTGCACTTTTAGCTTGGGAAGTGAAAGTTGTCATTCTTACTCCAAAGCAATGAAAGCCAAAAATATACACATCCCCATTTTTCCCGGGTGGCATTCATACCAGTGCTGGAAAGAATACCAGCCCTTCAAAAATAGAGAGGCACATATAAACCACCAGAACCCGACTTTTGACAAGCATCAAACAATATTTATGTCAAAACTAATGTACTTTGTCAAACAAAGCAAGACTGCTCCAGTTTTTAAGACAAAAGTGTTTAGCGGGCTAACTGATTTTTTAGTAAACTAGATTAATTTGTCTTCAAATTGCAGCCCGTGAACCACCGGCGATTTGCGTAGGCGTCCCTAAAATAAAACTGGCTAAAGTTTGCCTGGACCTCCGTAACGTCCAATGGAGCAACGGCTTTCATGCATGTGTTGCATTTGAAGTCCATCTCCTTTTCAAGACTCTGTTGGATGTTCAACTTGGATGCATTGACGTCTAAAAAGGTTGACCTAACTATCCAGCTGTTAAAGAAAACTCTCCGATCGTAATTATTCCAGCAGAATTAGATTAGACTAACCTGCATGCTCTGCTTCTTAATGCTATTAGAGTATAACTGACACAAAGCGCGTGCGCTATATAAGATTTTTCCCGATACATCGCACAAACCTAAATCTTTTTAGAGAAAACTTTTGATTCAGACTAGTGTGTAGAGGAATTTTTTGTTACTTTTTAAAGTTGATGAATTTCAGCGCAATAAACAACATCTGGAGCAACCGTACACATTGATGACAATTTAAATTTCAGCAAGCCTTTGCTTGTATCAAAGAAATTACGTATAGATTCAGTAAATAAACTTTCCTGTTCAAAACAGTGCCCTCCATTATGTATGCATTGGCCAAGTCATAAATATTTCACTACTGACTAATTTTTTTTCCAAGTGCACAGAGGGAAAAGTGAACATTCTCTGCAGTCACATATCAAAGGAGGAAATTCACAGATTTCTAATAGGGGAACACGGGGTGCAGGCATCCACTGTGGTCACCTGCCACTGACTCAAGCGGGTTAGACATTTTTGATCGATGTTTAACAGCATTTATTATTTAGCGTAGTAAATCTGACCATGATTGGTTGACAGATTACCATTATTATTAGTATATCTTTGAAGAAGACGGTGAGTCATAGTTTTTCAAGCAACTGGTTGGCAGATGTCTCAGCTGCGAAGAGCAGTCTCCAAATCTCTCCTTGCAGTTAAGATTTTAATTTCTTTGCACTTGTTTAATTTTGATCTTTGCACTTTGTCCGTATCCACATTGCTACAATTGCGTCAAAACGTGAACATGATAGGCATTTTAGATTCTATCCGTGTATGATCATCACATTTTCTTGTTTTGTTGTGGGAATTGAACACAATTAGCCTGAAGTTAGTACCCACAGAACAAAGTATAACGTTGTTAACAGCAAGATAGCAAGATATTGTCAGGTGCAAATCCCCCCAAAATTGGATCTTTTGGGGAGTATATGAATAATATAATAGATACAACGAGCTGCAAACAAGATGTGAACTGTCTTTTGTTCAATATGTTGTTCCCATTTTGAATTCATCCACAATCGCTTCGTAGACTTTGCAGCAACACGTCATTGCTATTTACTTTTTGAGGGTACAGGGGAAAGAGGTGTAGTGAAGGCTTAGATGACTATACCTCAAACTGAACATGGTCGAAACGCGAAGTCCCGTCACTGCCGAATCAGCACTGCACTACCAGATGCCTGTTCAGTATGGCCAGAAGAGACAGTCTGGTTGGTGTTTTTATTAGATGAACGTAGAGGGTGCTGCTTGTCGAGCGCTGAAAACATGAACACGTATGTGCCCGGCACATTACATGTGAACGCACCAGTCGTCAAATCGAACTTTGTACATGTTTCAGCCTTCTAAAATGGCAAACGGGTGTTCTGTCTGGTAGAGATGACCAATATGCTCATCTGCGTCACCGTGAATGCTCCCAAATTGTCAGTGTCATCTGGAGTCTCCCTTGGCTCGCCCTTTTGACCTTTGATCCCTACTTCCCAGGCGGTACCAACTGAACCAGGTGGTTGTCTGGGACCAGTCTCACCGGGCAGACCCATTCAAACTCCCAGGTTTAGCCAAGTTTCACTACTCACCAATTGCACCAATATGACCAATCAACCCTTGAATTCGGCATCACCCCATAACCCAGTAGGGCCATAGGGTCAGGGGATCCCCAGCAGCCTTGGTTTTCCAGGCGTCGCAGCAGGTCCCTGACATCACATTGGACACATCTGAGACCCTAATCCATCGGCGCCCTAGGGAAATTGGTCCCGTAATGGCCGCTTTGAGCTTGATAGAAATACTCAGAAAGATAGCAACTGTGATTGGAAAACTGGATTTCATTTCAAAATAAATAATTTAGCCCCCAAAAGTGGAGAAAAACAAAGGAGATGCTGAATTTTTCTGCAGATTTTACAAAAACTCTCAACAATAAGCTCGTATGGAACAACGGAAACAAATTTGCAGATCAGTTTTAATAGATTAGTAATAAGCAGGATATAGCTTTTTTTAACGACGCTATAGGAAACAATATCTTGGTTTTTATCAAAAAGTGTTTTTTTTTTCATGTTGGCATTTTTTTCATAATGGATTTAAAAACTCGTTTTAAATTTGCACGAAGATACTCAAGGTACATCTATCATAAAATACACGTGTACTCAAAATTTACGTGTTTCTCTCTCATATTAGCTACGAGTTCATAAGACCATCAGTTTAATAGACTGACTTTATTTGGATTTGAATCAATGAAACTGCAGATCTAGGCTGTTTCAGAGACAAAATCAGGATACATTCAATTCTTACCTTAAGTAAAACATGCAATCATTAAGATTTGTGTGGCTTTAACACCAAGCTGATGGCAAGCTTTGTGATGTCAAGTTGTAATTATTCAACCATGAGTTAATAACCTGCGTGCTTTACCCACAATAAAAGAAATATAAATTGAGTTAAATGATTTATAAAATTATTTTATACATGGTGCAGGTGAGCTGTGTTCACACAGCCCCTTTCTCTAAGGTCACAAAGTTGAGTTCCAATTTCGAGGCAGTGTAAAGACAGATGTGTGTCATCTCCCGAATTGAAATTCACACAAGATAAGTCATAACTATGAAAACTTGCAACAAATTGGATCATTTTTAAGTAACCCTCGCGTCATTTAGTTGTGACATTTCTCCACACAAATTTCTAGTAGGGTGATGTCGCCACATGCTTTGTCAGTCATTTTTTTCTGATTATGACAGCATCACCGACAATAAATGAAGATTAACACCCTCAGGACCTCATCAAAAGTCAAAAAGATCAGCACGCCCTTGGTCATGTTAATGAGCAACATTATCACATATTAAGTGCATTTCCACTAATGTGATAGGCCGCTGATTACTGTCCAACAACCTTTGGACATCTTTTGTCTTGCTTGATGTCACAAAGGCAAACGCAAAAGCATCAATGTCCCACTCCTCTTCTGCAAATGGATTACAATAGGAATGGGTTTCAAGCAAATCAAAGAAGCATCTTACAAGTAAAAAGAATGTTCCGTCCGCTGTTTTGTTTGGGAAGATCCATGGACTTGGGCTTAATGTAGCGTTATATGTCCCATTTCCTCTCTCTTGGTAGGGAAGAGTTGAGACATGTACACGTGTAGTGAATTCCTTCATCTTGTTTCTTTGGCCCAAACAGACTCGGAAGAATATTTATAGCCTTGATTTATCGGTCACTAGCAAATATCTCGGCATCCTTACAAGCTAGATCCTGGAGTGACAAAAGCCCATTGCCTGAAATAACAAAATAATTCGAGTTCCCAATGAGCAAACTGTATCTATACACACTGTACATTTACAGACTATAGCATACATGTGTATCGTAGTTTACATATTGGAAAGCAATGTCCTTACATATCAATATCACAAACAAAATCAAGAAGTACTCAGTGGGGGCTTCCTTGTAGACTGTACTACAAATTCGCCATGGGGCTATGCCTACAAAGACGGAAAAATGGTTGCTTCTGGTATCAAAATATACCCATGCTCTCCGGTTTCCGTCTAAAACTGGAACTTCATGGCCAGCCCAAAGTCTTCGACCGTCTCTTATACTGTCTTGTTTGTATTCATACGCAAAGAGACGCTTACCAAGTAAATTATAATACAAGTAACAGCTTCAATTAACACGCCACCAAAATATCACATAATACAAGAGGTTATTTTTGCACATGACAATAATTTTGATGCATTCAGTCAGTCCTCTTACATAAGCTTTGGACTCTTTTCCTTGTGGATGTCTACCAAGTACAACCACTCCTTGCGCGGGGGAAGCATAAAGGTCACCAAGTAACAATTACTTGGCATACAAACATGCAAATAACCCAGATACAATGTAGATCAGCTAAATAATATGCATATTCATGAGATAGAATTAAAAGAGTGAGGTCGCCCTTGCTAAGGCACGGTCTCCTACATAAATAAAAAGCCAGACTACAATTAAACCATAGGCCAAAACCTGTTGCGTGCAGTTTCGTCTTCACTTTCTAGGGCCAACTTCATTTCTCGTTTTTAAATAATTCAGAATACATTAAATGATATTTCCCCTGTCCACATTTGCGCAATATGTACTTCAATGAGAAATTCAAAAAAGAAAATCGACACTTTACTCGTGTAATTTTGAGGGCGTCATTTTCAACCTTGAATCGTATCGTTGCTGGCACTGCGATCTACAGTATCGATAATTTGACCTGAATATATGGATGCAAAATGTCAGCGCCCGTGCGAACGTGCGTTTGTCATTTGATCGAGGCGGAAAAGGGGAAAATAACCACTTTGACACGGGTTACTTGGCAAAAGTTTCGTGACAGCAACAGTAAATGGAAACATCCTGATGGCAAACAGCGAGAACTGGCTGAAATAAAAAAATGAAATCTTGACTCAAATTCCTGAGCCTAGAAATGAATACAGTTATCACCGGAGCTGTTATAAAAGGTACTAGGCTTAACGTTAGCTATCCCGGCCGTTCTTTAAGTAAGGAATTTTTGGAAAGTGTGCGGGGAACACACTTTGTAGACAACAGACTAATGATGTCTAAAAATCTGAAGCTTAAATTTCTCTGAAGCAACCGCTCAAATTTGTCAGCGCTGTGGACTTTCAAGTTATAATTGTCGGTGATTTTTAAAGGTACTTCAAGGAATAGGCCTAACTTGTGATGAAGATGTTTCATATACCGATGTGAGTATTTTCCATGGAGGAGGGTCGATCTGAGGTCATCTGGCATCAACCAAAGTAGATGTAATGAGTAACATTTTTTCCAAGTACAAATCTCGGAATTTTGAAAATTTTCAAACTGTCAAGGTTTAAAGCTAGACCCCAAGTAAATTGCAAAATAAACCAGCAAATTTAAAAATTAGGTCACTAGGCAACCCACAGTGAAGAATGAAATTTCAGATGTTTGAAAAAACTTTATTTTAACAAAAGACAATGCTTTACAAAACACAATACAAACTCAATGACAATTAAGTTTCACTCAATTAAATAAAGGAAAATAAATATTGATATACCAAAATGGGTTCAGTAATATGAAAGGAATAAACAAATGTTAAGAAAAATAGCCACCAGTACACATTTAACAATAAATAAAAAGAAATTAAATTAATAAGCTTGACAAAAATGTACGGCGTGTAGCTTAATCGCAGTGTAAATCTATGCACTAAGAGCTTTAAAAGAGAAAATAAATAGTTAAAGCAAGAAAGGAAAATAAATAGATATCAAATCCACGCAAACAGCAACTAAATTACATATATTGAGCTAGCTGAAAATTATTGAAACTCCAACACATTAAAGTAAAAGCATGCAAAATTACCGGAGTTTGAGGCACAAATCTTCCAAGGAAGAATGAACCAAATAAATTGGGTTACATGATAATAACTTCAATACCAAACTCAACTAAAACAAATAATTAAGGTGTGATCAACGATTTTGATTATGGGAAAACACTAGCTCCAGTGCCTCCACTTGGAATCCATCCAACTTCAATATAAGCATAGAGGTTGTGTCTGCATCAGTGTCATATACATCAGGTTGTGTCTGTCCATACAAGGTATGTGTAGTCGGAGGTGTCACTGCTGCCCTTATTCCAGTAGCCTGTCCCCACTTCAACAACTTAGGCAAGTGCTTCTCAAACTATATTTAAGGGCATCTATTTGATTAAGTTGCCCGAAAGCCATCTGCAAAACCCAAGTTTGCAAACAATTGTAAAAAAAATAAACCTGTACTATTATTTCTTCAAATCCATCTAAATGACGCAGGGAAATCTGCAATACACATGTATATACTTACAGTCAGCAACAAGCGGCCAAAATAAACTCAAATTTGAATCCCACGCTATTTTGCCATCAAAAGGGTTGGGCTTGGGTGAGCTGAAATCTCGAACCAGCGCCAAGATAGTCATGTAATGGATTTTGGCTAGGGTAAGCTGAAATCGTAGGCTAGCACCAACCAACAGACACATGTTCACGCAGCTACGCGGAGATTCAATTTGCCTGACTTGCTGTGTTTCCCCCTTCAGCCTCAATGACCATGAATGGTCAACCAACCATGCGCTGGTACACCACAATACACCCATTGAGACCACGATTATTCATATGCAAACATACCGTGGATTCCTACACAATACCAATATCTGTCTACTGTACATGTATCTGTACTGGCAAGGAGTGGTCTGCTGACCATGGTTAAGTAGACAAGCAACAGCTCCTCATCCATTCTAGTCTCTTACTTAAATTAAACTTGTATAAGTCACTTATCAATTTATATCTTTTAAACAGACCTATTGCTCAATTAAAGCATGATTAAACAGACCCAACTTCGCACGAGGCCAATTAAAATGTGGATAAAAAGAGAATTCCTGAAATAAGAAATCACAGTAAATCATAATTTCCCTTATTATTATTTCAGGTGTGCCTGTCTACTCATGTTTTGATAGGAGTGAAGTTTGCTGGGTGCCCCTTTGACTCAAGATAAGAACGATGCATTGACTGAGCTGAATATAAACAGAACACAACGTTTCAACACTTTTGGGTCCCGTTCCCAACTTTCAACGGAGTAAAAGCAGGACGCCATGCACAAAGGTCGAGTCAAGTGTTATGTCACGTGCATCATTAGATTGGATCACTGATTTATTGTTCGCATCGTAAAAATACAGATTTTTTGTTTCTATCGGCATTTTTAAGAACATAAAAAGTGCATGGTCATAAAAAGTGCATGGGGCTAAACAAATTAACCAAAATAAAGTCTGTTTAATGCGAATAAGAAGTCTAAATTATCAATAAAGGACTGTGAACATTCCCACTGAGAAGCTTCAGGTGGGCAGCAAATTGACATTACCAGACCTAATCAGAAACTACCTTGACAATTTGCTAAATTTCTTTCGAATGGAACAAACAAGGAAAGGTTGGTTAAGTTCCTTCTTGCCGTTTGGAGTTGTGAAGTACAGTCCTTCCTGCTGGAATTGAACTCTACCTGTGTCACAGAGAGTTGTGTGTTCGATTAAGCGTCAATAAAGGAGTTTTGGTGAAACAACATTTTCAGGAGTTAAAATGTGATCACCAGGAGTCAGACACAAGGCTTCTCTTACATGCTGCACATACTGGTAACACGCACCCTTGTGTCATTATCAACAGCCGTGACACTGATGTCTTTGTGGTAAGTACAGCAGTTGTTATAAATTACCATGTCGTGTATATGCCAGGACCGGAAGTGGGCAGGACACAACTGTTCTCGACATCATTTAGCTGTCATCACATCATGGGTCTGAAGTTTGCCGAGCAATCATAGGTATGCATGTTTTCACTGGAGGTGACACAGTTAATGAAAAGGGGAAGTGCGGCCTCTACGTCATTTGTTGGAGTCAGCTGAGAGAGTGAAATTCTTCAAGCAACTTGGCTGCGAGTGGATGCCAAATGACGAGCTGCTTAGAGGACTTGAGACATTTGTATGCACTCTCTACGTTGAGAAAAACCTCTGGTGTGAATGAAGCTCTAGTAATAACATATTCACCCTCAGATGCAAAATGGATGAGGTTTTGCCACCAAACAAGAACTCCCCTAAGCTCCATGCAATGAGGGCATCGTATCAAACCGCTGTTTACCACGTTGTTTGACTCAATACATAATTGCACCAAGCCCTGTTGGCCATGGGTGGGACCTCACAAATGCACATTTGTTGGAGCAGCTACACCAGAGATATTCCAGCACGTGCACTGTGGGTGCAAGAAAATTCACTATAACACAATGAGCTGCTCTTGTCACAAAGCGAATCTTCCTTGCACTGAACTCTGCAAATGCAGCAATTGTCAAAATGTGCCTGCAGCCCTTGATGATGATAATAATTCAGATCTGGAGACCTACTAGGCAATGTTGAAAGACACGGGTCTTTACTTCCAGTCTTCCTTCACTTATGCGTCTATGAACCTGCATACATGAATGAGAGATATAACACTTTAACTATAACTGAGAGAAATAAAAAAATATACAATCATAGGCCTTTGAACAAACTTTGTTCGTTTTATTTGGTTCTATTTACGGGTACCTGGAGAAAATGTGAAAGAGATAAGGGTCACAGATTTTCAGCAATGTTACAGCAATGTCCTCTCAAAACGTATTTTTTTTTCTCAAGTATGAAAACAAGAAACATCATGACAAAATACTAAAAACAGCATGGATTGAACTACTTGAACAACACATACCGATATGCAATTTAAAAAAGTTTCATTATCGAGGTCGTTCATTATTTTTGTTCATTTTGGGTCAAAATTAAATGATCCATTGCAGATCTTTTGGTTTGCATGAGTTCGTAATATTCACTGCCTTTTGAAATGCTAAAACAGATAAATTACAGCCTTTGCAGCATAAAGACCTGACTTTTGGGACAAAGATCACAAATCGACGGTTTTTCCCAAAACACAGAAGATGTAGCGCCATCTATTGGTGACATTGGGTGACAAATAAACTCATACGTATTACGTTATGACTACAAACAACAATGTCGTACCAAATGAATATTAAAAGTAAAGCCAAAATACTGTTTTGACCAAAATTTGGCAAACTCGGGAAAAAACAGCCACATTTACAAAATGTGCAAGTTTTGCTGTTGTGGACGAATGGATTTGGATTCAACACCATCAAATTAGTAAAATAAATGTCTAGTTGCCACTAGAAAGTTAAGACGAACCTCAATTTGTAGCCTCGCTACAGATTATTGCCCGTGGCTGAAGTAGGAGAAACATTGTCCTATTCTCCATAACCTTTGGAGCGTAACGCGTCCATAAAAGGCCTATCGTGGACAACACAGCCCCCAGGGGGAGCGGGTAAGCGTAGCGGTTCTTTCCTCGCTTTGCACCAATGAGGCCCGGGTCCGAGGCCCGTCTTGGCTAAGGCTTTAAGTGCATTTGGTTTCCAGTCCATACTCACTCTTGCAGGTTTTCTCCGGGTACTCCGGTTTCCTCCTGCCTCTAAAACTGGACGTTCTTCCTAACCCGGTAATGTGATGCTAATGACTGAGGTGAATGAATAAACGTACAGTTATTGGCGCAAATAGCCCGAGTTGACGAAAGCGCCATTAAAACAAAACAACTACATAGCCCCTACACACGCTCTCTCCCCACTCTCTTCTCACGACAACTGCGCTATGGCAACAAAGTCCGTACGTCGAGTTTTGCCCTTTACGACTGCGTGGGCTTTGGGAACTGGTACATAGTTCAGTGGCGTTTGTCCCTCACTGCTGAATGGTCACGTAGCCGAGTCCTAGCTACCCTGTATACAGTTTGAGGGTAACGTTTAATTTATAAGCTTGGCAGGTTACAAGCAGTCTTTCATTTGATTTTGGTTAAAGCCTCGGCAGCCTCCTTAGCCTCCTAAGCCTTCATAATCCTATAAAATATATACCAGATTTTCCCTAGCTCGTCGGTTAGGTGCGGCAGACCAAATCCTTGTTGCGAGAGCGAAACCTAACGTAGTGCGGCGGTTGGACCATTTTGATAGTAACCATTCCTATGGCGACGAAACATAACCATTTGAATGCCCAGGTAGCTTAGTTTAGACCGATGCTGGAGCGGTACGAACTAGCCCAGGGTGCTAGTGAGAGTCGTAGCGACCTGTCACTACGACCTCCGAACCGATTGCCGGACGAGACACACCCGTGTCTCTCGCCACCGTAGTCCTACTAACTTGCCCCGGTCCTCCCCGTCTCTACTCTGAGCCAATGGTGCGTAATGCGGCGATTCCCTCATTTCGCTCATTACATTGCTGTCAGAGCGGCACTGCGGTCTGTACATACCGCTGGCCCAATCCAGCCATTGCTCGTCACCGTGGTGGCCAGGGACAGCTCTCACCACATCCCGGAAAAATGAGTGTAGTATAGTTCTGCGATGCTATACACCCCTACCATATCCACCCCGAATGACTTTCATTTCCAATGGTCCTGCCAAACCATAGTTCAGGTATACAACTTCGCCTCTCTGTAACTATGCCTTTTGTGTGTTGTATTCTGCTAAGCTACACCTTCATCAAACCCACATTGACCTTTGATGAAGACATGTAAGAGCAAACAACCAACTATACAGTTTGACTGTCACCCAAACCCCTTGTTTCACGTCCACCTTTTAATAAATTGCTGACCCCAGATATCACACAAGTAAAGTGCGTGCTACCGTCGACTTGATATTTAGGGAAAGCAACGATATAACTGTCTTTCAATTCACTGTTTACGATGAGATTTAGTCCAGTGGGTGTCACTTCTATTAACATCTATTGTAACCTTTCCTAACATTGGAAGCAATTACTTAACCATTTAATCACAGAGTGGTGGCAGTGGCGTAGCTTTGTTTTTACTATTGGGGGCACAAGGGGAACCTGCATCTTTTGGGGGCACCAGCTTTTAGTAGTGGTGTTTTTTTGACGGCAAGTTTTTGTTAACCTTGTTCAATGTCCATTCATCCGTTTTTTTGTGGGGGGGAGTGGGTACTAGGATTTTGTGGGGAAGGGCACGGAGGCCCCCGTGGCTACGCTACTAACCAGTGGTAAACTTCCACAAACGAACAGCCCCTAAGGCATAGTCCACCGCCGAAGTACCCTTGATACGGATGGATTTTAATCTCATTTTCCTTGCTCGGAATTATCTAATGATCAAGTTTCCTTACGTAGGTGTTGTCGATGCGGATGTTGGGAGTGTAGAAGCATGTTTGAGAGCTTTTCAACTGATTCACCAATCTCACATCATCAAATTCATCCAAGACAAATCGAACGTTTGCTTGAAAAACGAGTTTATTTGCCTATTTGAAAGAGTAAATGAAAAGAATATAGCTGATTATTTCCAAATTGTGTACATTCGAATAACTAGTGCTTGGACTGTTTTCAGCATGTCCGTGTTAACACCCCCCGTTATTTTGTTAGATGTTTACTCCCGAAGTCATAAAGCTCCTCTCTCTCAACCATCTAAAGCTGAAAACAAGCGTTGGTACTCCTGAGAAGGCGACCAGTCATGTTTTTTTTACTGGCCAGCAATTTCCTGAGCAGTGACTGGTGAGCTAGACCTGGTTTATTATTGGTTCCTGCGTGCTTTTAAAATGCCATAAATATACCATTCTTATTCATGAGTTTGCATGAATTTGATACACTTTACAAAAGAACATCTTTATCATGAACAATGCCCCCCTAGAGCTTATATGGTATCCCCCACATTTTAATTTCCATGGCAGTGTAAGGTATCCCCCACCCCCAATTCCCAACACAAATTAACTCACTGGTAAGAGGGCAAGTCAAGGGAGCAGCAAGAGAGATGAAGTGATTGACAACTTTGCTAACCTACTGTTAACGTGGACCGTTCTGCGTGTCTCTTTATAATCCAAAGGAAATACTGATGTTTCTTTGACCACCCTCAGATTGCAACACATTGTAAAACCATCGCCCAAAACAAACGCGTCTTTGGGTTACTGGTAAAAATGCAACCACTTGAAATTAAACACCTTTCATACCGTATTTGTTTGATTTTAAACCACACGGGGTCAATTTAGGACCACAACACGTAAAGAAAAATCACCAAGAGCGTTTAAAACGATTTTAAAACAGTAATACTTGTTTTTACAGTGAAGTCCAAAAACCCGCAGGGCTTTCCGTTTGTCCTGCCTCGCTTGTTGGTAATCGCTTAACCCTTTAGCATTATGTAGACACGAGTCACCGCCACATATCCACTGTTGCCACTTTAGGGCGCCTAACTCAACATTTATCCTATAATGCATTGCCTCCACCCTGTCATGTGCTGGCCACATTCTAGTTCGATCAGTACATATAAGACTTAAAGGTTTTCATGGTGAAAGAAACTAGATCTGAAGTAAAGATTGCGGTAACACCATGTTAAAATCCTGCAGTCTCCTGAAGACGGACAGAGTACACTGTTCNCAGATCGATCAGTACAGTTGTTCGGAACACACTGCTGGTCCCGTCCCGCTGTTGATCCGAGCAGCGATGCCCTTGTGCTGTGTTCACTCTTTCCGACCACAACCCATAGTCCTGCATGCCGCATCAGTAACAAATTTCTCCACTTCAATGTTACACTACTTTGCTAATACACCACACTTCTCCTTCACAACCAAACGAAGCAATGAAAGAGATTGGAAAAAAAATTTACTAGCCAGTTTGACTGTCATCCAAAACTTTGTATTCCACTCACATTGATAAATTATTGACCCTGAATGAATAAATAATAGTAATGGTATCGCCTGCCCGATACAAAGGGAAATGCAAGAGTATACGAATAACGTGGAATAACTGACTTTGAAGATAAAAAAAATGGAAAAAGCAGAATGCGTGGTTGAAACCTTACAGCCTGTGTGTAAGTAGGAAACAAAATGTAGCATGTCATATGATAAAAATCTCACTTACTGAATTAGCTAAATTTTACATGTTTACAATTTTTAATTGTGTACAATTTTATGATTTCATTTCTAGTCAGTAAACTACAAAGTAAGCCCCACCGAATACATGCTGTCAGTGCTACTTCATCGTTTCCTTTTAGAAACCAAAGTGCAAACACGTGAATAGAAGGACCAGTTATTTTCTCGCAAAACGATTAAAGCCTTGTCACTTCACTGGAGACAGTTTAGGTTATCAGTTAATCTGAAAAGGATTACAAACATGTCTCGATCCCTTAGAGTTAAAATTAACATTTAGAACGTGCTGTTTAAATTTCTGAAATGTATCAAACGACCGTCTACTATGTATTTCCGTTCCTTTTAAAGCCCTCTTTGCTAAGGAGATAGCTGTTTCGTCTTTCGCCTTTTAAGGACCATGCTGAAAAATAGAAAGTTGTTTTTTTGACGCCAACAACATTTTCCGGCTCCCAAAGGTAGGGAAAACAGTGCCAATTTCGAGTGGGTGTATAGAAATACCATGTGCAATGGTGAAGTGTTTTGTCTATTTGTATTGAACTCATGGCATTTGTCTCTGTGCATTACTAGTTTCCACGGGTTTCTGCTCAATCAAACTGCATTGTACAAACGAAACGAATATGCACACATTTCTGACCCAAACTAATTATCTAATCAATAATCTAATCTCCTCAATAAGCCATGAGGCGGTGCTTCTTCGTGCCACTTGTTTGTTTCTTTTGATTTCATTTTTCCTACTTTCTGTCCATCAAATTTCTGAATATACGTTCCTATACAGTCTCCTCTGTGTGGGTGTTTTGTTAAGGTGCACTTTCAATTCCCAGTACCAGCAAGTTTCCCAACGATTTTGATTACAACAGTTTCTGAATGTGTGCTTTCGGAAGGGTTCGTAAAATTGTCATCTACAAACATCAACAATATGTTCACAGCACTTCTGGAACCCTAATCGAGAGCATCCGTCCCTGGGATTTCGAGGCAGCATTAATGAATGCTAACCATGAGATTAATAAATCATTAATAAAGGCATTTCTCTAGCCAGTTTCTGCTGGTATGGTATAACGACTGTGTTAACTACTACCCCGCCCCAACGTTTATAGCGTCGTCTGTCTGTCTGTCTTTTCAAGTGTTGTCCAAGGCCAAGCAATGTAGACTGCATCGGCCCTGCAGTCCAACAAATCATGTAACATTAATTAGAAAGAACCCTCTGAAACCAAAGTGATGAAAAATTATGCGGGTAAGACTTCCGCGGGCCTTAGTTTTACTGCAACAAAAGTCACACACTTTCTAAATTTTGGAAGGTATATATACTCACTCAACAACGAGTTTTCCATTCACGGTGATTTTCTCTTTCGAGTACACCTGGCCATTTTTCCATTTCCAGTCAGAGACTTGACTTCACAGATTTTGAGAATGACTACCATGTGGAAGCTGGTGGCTCTTGCAGCTGCGTTTGTGACGGTTTCATCTTCGGCCATAATGGTGGGTACCGACTAACAAGGCGTATTAGACCAGTGTCACATCTTAAATTGGGTGGTAGAGGTGTGCTTATTTTTGTTTCTAAGCATTGGTCCATTACAAACCTCAAGGGGAAAAAGAAGCAGTGTGCTTTTGGGTTTCCCCATTACACCAACAATAATTCCGACCATACCAAAAAACGTAAGATAGGAGAGAGGGACAATACAATATGATTCACTTCAAGGACAGACAACAGTAAAACAGATATGCTGTCTGTTGAATTCAGACCATTTAAAACATTAATGTAGACTTGCATGGTTATATGAACTTATTTTTATTATACAAACTGTCAAAGTAGGTTTTGGGTTTCAATGTAAATGTATGTAGTGTTGAGAGACTTGTTAGATCCGTTTAAGGTTAGTCTAAAGGGACACAAATATTTTGATAAATAATGGAGTTGTGTGAGCTCAGTTATCTGTTTTTGATATTATTTGGACAATATTTTTCTGCAAAATAAACAGATTCTTTCATTGAGAAGTCGAGGTGCCCTAGGTTTGGATGGTATAAGCAAGACAGAATAAGTGTACTATTTAAAGCTCAGTATAGTTTTCATGAGAACGGTTTTGCTTACCCATAACGCCAGGACACGACACGTAAATATGTTCACTCCAAGAGAGGTTCTGGTGCAGTTCAACACCCAGGACTTTACACCTGGTTTAAAGGAATACTACGCCAACTGAGAAAAAGTATTTCATTATTTTGTGTAGAGACTAAAATCATGTAATTTGTCTTGAGTAAGTTAACTGAAAGTTCTTCTCTACTAGAGCCATTCATTCCCCTTAAAAACTCTGACTTTAGATCGCTATTAGCTGTGTTTACAATATGATGGTTATGAAACACGCATATTTCATCTGCAAAAAGACGATAGGAAATTTTATTCAAAACATTCAAATATGACAAAAGAAAAGGGGCCCTATGCAGAGTCCTGTGAAACACCATCGACAATAGTGCAAAGTTGAAATAGCGGAACTGCTCCCTGTTTGACAAGTAAATGGGACGGATTTTGATTGACATTTGTTTTATTGAGCAAAGAATCACTGAGCTTCCACGTACCATTAATACATTTCCCCAAATATTTTTTGCCATTCCTACAACATGTTATGTTAACTTGTTTTTAACCTTTATGTTGACAGATTCATAACAAACTGTTGGATTGTGAAGATACTTATGTACAGATATTTTTTTCTGATTAAATTATAGATTCCTTCCTTTATCCACAATGATTTTGATATAATACGACTTTTGAGCTCACACTGTGGAAAACCTCTATCATCAAGATACACAGACGATTTAAGAAATTCGCACATGCCTCATCAACCTTGTCTGGCGCCAGTAATTCTTGCCAATACATTACGTTTAACACTTTTGGGAGTTTTCCATTTTTAATTGTACGTTATTCTATTGTTATGAAGACAGGTAAATGATCCCTTATATCAGTCATTTTGATACCGCAATGAAAACATTTGTAAAAATCTTATCTGTCCAAATAGAACTCTCACCTGTGACACAGAAAGGTTTATCAATGACTGGATGAGAAGAGTGCGCAGACAAAGTATTGAAAAGTTATCTGTGCCATAGTGTGTAGCAAATTTATCTTAAAATAACAGTGTTTGTTCTCATTATCCCCTCTACTTAAAATAAGGATAATAGTAAAAGCACTCTTGTGGATGGGAATATATATCCCCTCAGGCTTTGTGACACAGGGATTGACTATTGAATCAACCCCCCTTTCAGTTTGCCGTGCTGCAATAAAGTTTACAGCTATCTTGTTAGGAATTTGGAGAGCCAAAATGCATTTAATAGCACTCAAAACAATTTTGAAAATGCCTTAAAATGTCGAATTGGTGTAAGGATCTTTAGGATTGAAACACATTTTAAGACGTACATATTGCAAATCGCTTTTCAGTGGGTTTTGTCGGTACCACGCAAACATTTCAGACTCATCATCACCTTACAATATCTCATTCCCCATCCTTCTCCTTCCCGTTCCCAGCTCATATTTACTCTCTGACCATGTGCACTTTTTTTGCGAATCAGGAGCCTAATCTCGAAGTTGTGCCATCCAAGGAGGAGCAGCTGATGCAACTGTACAGTGAGGACTTGGCTGAAATGACCCCACAAGAAATCGCCAAGTTTCTCCTTGTCGACTTTAATTCCGGTGAAGTTATTTTTACCTAGTTGCTTTTTAATTAACTCGTAAATGATCTGAGACTCTCCTAGCTACAAACGCTGTTTCTGCTAAGCCCCAATTATGCAAGGCTCCACCTACACTCTCTTGTGGTCCAGTACCCGCACTTTGAACTTTGCAAACTAAGCTTAATTTTAGTGCAGTCTCAGTCAACGGTAGTTGGCTGTAAACAATCTTTTAGCTGAACACGCCTCTTTCACAACGATCCGTGTCAAAAGACGGACTCGTCACGGTTTGCCATACACTGTACCTAATAATACATTTCACAAAGGCTTGCAATGGCTGACCACTAACAAAAATTTTATTTTTCTAATACGTCTTCGAACAAGGGGTTATGATTTCCAGAGGTACGAAAAGTTCATAAGTACAGATTAAGAAGCAGAAGTGAAAAGCCCGGGAGAAGGGTTGAACATTTCCATTGTAAGACAGAAGACTGTTAACCTTTTTGGCGTTTTCTTGCCCTTAACTGGTTAAAGACAGGATATACGTAGTCGGTTCTATTTCACCTGCACTTTGGGTTGCAGTGCTTTTATACACGCTGGGTAGCCTATCGTCCCTTTTATGATTTTGCTGTCCACGGTGAATTGCATTGGAGCTCCAACGGACATGCAATCCACAATGCCAGGCATTGTTATTATCTTTAAGTTTCCGTTCCCACATCACATTTTAGACGGCAGTCCAACTTTCACGTATATTCTCCTTTTTATGATTTCTAGTTAGTGCTTCAGACGTCATGGGTGAAGGAATTTCGGGTTCATGCACAACATCTAAACAAGATCTCTCAGCTGAGTGCTGTACCACATTGTCTCTCGAGCCCTTCTTAGACGAAACCGCCAAAGGTAAGGATTGCTTTAAATATTCTACCAAGTTTACCGCCGTAACTTAGTGGTATAAATAACTGAGACTATGGAACCACCGATTTCAAATCATAACATTTGAAGACCAGTTGTATCCGTGCTCAACAATCTGTCTTAGATGTTGAAATACCCTCTAGCTCTGCATGGAAATGGACATCTTTGTACACAATTGGCTCTGAATCTTGGGGGAAATTTCGTTTGAAGTGATACTTTATCACAGTTGATCAAAGGTTGATGTGCATTATTCGTTTAGTGCTTTGGCCATGGATACCAAAAATGAAATACTTAAACTGTTGACCTTACAAGAAACTTCTTAGAAGGACATGAAATTTTGGCTGTTTGCTTCATATTTTCTGTCATGTATGTTTCGCTACTATTACTATTTTTATATAAAAAAGTTTGACCTGATCAGTAGTACGAGCTTACTACGCAATCAGTAGTACGAGCTTACTGCCTAGTAACTATAGTAAAAGTTTGGTCTTTTTATGTACTGTACGATTCTGAATAAGGTTTCGGGCTGCTCATGTCTTGTTTTGCGGCTCACGGGGTGAAGAGATTTTTTTTATCTTCAATTTCATTCAAGCATGCGCTTCCGTCAAGGTTCTTAAAAAAGCTTATGGCCTTCACATCAAAATAACCGCCTTTGGAAGCACAGTTTACAACAAAGAGATATCAGGTAAGACTTGGATATAGCTTGGATTGTTAGATTCCTTGTGCTGGATTTGCTTCCATGATACAAAGTTTACGATTAAATGCCACAAACGTCATTACTACAGCTTTTTCTATCTACACACACGCACTGATTCAAGCATGGGCTAATCAATGCAGAGTTATAAAATATACATTATTTCGTCAAAGTTGAGTGACAGGATTGCTAGAAATTGCACATTTAGCGGGGGAAGTGAAAGTTGTCATTCGTAGTCCAAAGCAATCAGTACCAAAAAATATACGCATACATAGTTCTCCTGGGTGGCATTCATGCCGATTCTGGAAAGAACAGCCCCTTCCCTTTCGAAAAAGGTGAGACACATATGAATGCATCAGAACCCGAGTTTTTTACCTTTTTTTTTTCGTTATCTCGTCATCAAACAATGTTCATGTAAAAGAAAATGTACTTTTATTGTTTTGCAAATTTGTTAAGTTATTTTCATATCTGATTTTAGGTTTTGACAAACATAAGTAGACTTCTTCAAGTTTTTAAGACAAAAGTGTTTATCTAGCTCACTGATTTCTGACTAAACTAGATTAATTTGTCTTCAAATTGCAGCCCGTGAACCACCATCGATTTGCGTTGGCGTCCCTAAAGTGAAACTGGCTAAAGTCTGCCTGGACTTCAGTAAAATCGACTGGACAAACGGCTTCCATGCATGCATGGCATTTAAAGTCCATGCCTTTTTTACGACTGTGTTGAATCAACAAATTGGATGCATTAACATCTAACAAGGTTGACCTAGCTCACCTGACTTTTATCGTAATTATTCCGGCAGATTTTGAACAGACTAACCTGCATGCTCTGCTTCTTAAAGCTATTAGAGTATAACTGACACAAAGGGTGTATGTTATAGAAAGGTTTTTCCCAAAATATTGCACTAAGCTCAATCTTTTTGAAGAAAACTTTTGTTTCAAACTTCCGTTTAGATGAATATTATGCCTCTTAATTTTTAAAATTAATTATTCTCAGCCGAATAAACAACATCTGGGTGCAACCTTGCTCATTGATGACAATTTAATTTTCAGCAAGCCTTTCCCGGTGAGGGTTACAAAAAATGGAGTTTTAGTTTCTAAGTTTTGCTGCTTTGCAGCGACTCTACAAAGTCAACGTGTATCAAAGAAACTACGTACAGATTATCCACCCTTGTTACAGATTCACATTTTGTTAAAAAACAAAACATTCAGCTAAACCAACCTTTCCTGACCAATGCAATACCTGCCATTATGTGTGAATTGTCGAAGTCATAAATATGTCACCACTGGCTAACCTTTTCTTAATCAAAGTGCACAGAGGGAAAAGTGAACATTAGACAGAGGCTTTCCTAAGAAGATTTCTAATTATGTCCTTTTGGGGGGCGTTCTCTGCAGTTGGGTGATTCCGTGGAGGCACCTACGTCAATTGCTGACACAATTGTAGAACGTTGTGACCAAATTGTCTCAGATTTGTAAAACGATCCCTATTCATTTTTTTTTCTGTTTCTTTCAAGATAAATCAGACGGAGGCCTTTTTAGGAAGACTTCTCGGTATGTTCTGTGGGGGAAGTGTCCTTTTGGGGGCGTCATCTGGAGGGAGGGTGCTGAATTCAACAATACGGAAATACATAGCCGATACTAAACAAACACGGAAAATTCCTGCTATACCTGTTTGCCTTTCTAGCACAAAAGCTGGGCCTAGACAGTGTACATAATTCCACGTGGCCAGCCTCTCTGGGCGTATAGGCTCGGCCCTGTCAATCACAAGGGCTTATCCAGGTCTGCAGGTCAACACACTATTTTTTTACAGTGCTGGCGCCAACCACAAGCCGCCAGACACACTGGCAAGTATCCCAAACAGTGGCCTGATACATTTTCCAAAGGGGGAAGGAGTATTTTAGAGGGGAGTAGGTATTGCGTGCATTAACATAATAATGTAGTAGTGTTTTGTGCACAAACGTATGATGATGGGTATGACCTCCCGTTTCAGTCACTGCAAGGGCGATCCCATAATTGACTCTCAAAAGGTAGATGGGGAAAAAGTTAGGAAAAGTCACGGGAGTTCGATCAAGTGATGCGTGGCAGTTGGAGGAACAATCAAATCACGTGATTTCTGAGGCCTTTTGGTCACAACCTCCCAACTTGTAGTCTTCAAGTGTGTCCTAGTTAGCAGTTAAAATTTTAATTTCTTTGCACTTTATCCCTATCCTCACTGGTAGAATCGAGTCAAAACGTGAACATAATAGGCATTTTAGACTCTGTTCGTGTATTTGCTTCATATCTTCAGTTAAAGATTGTCAAAATAAAAGCCTCTCGTGTTTTGTTGTGGGAAATGAGCAACATTAATTTGAATTTAGAACTCACAAAACAAAGCATAACTTTCAGTTAAGCCTCAATGGTTGTGTTAGTATACAAATAGTGTTTAAGCAAGGTCGTTAACAGCAACAGAACAAGAAATTGCTAGGTGCAATTTGAGAGACACGTTAGATCCTTTTGGGAGAGGATAAAGAATATGAATAATTAAATAAATACAACGAGCAGCAAACGAGATGTGAACTGTCTTTTGTTCAATATGTTGTTGCCATTTTAAATTTATCCACAATCGCTTCGTAGACTTTGCAACAACACGTCATTGCCGTTTACTTTTTGAGGGTACAGGAGAAAGAGGTGTAGTGAAAGATTAGATCACTATACCTCAAACTGAACATGGTCGAAACGCGAAGTCCCCTCACTGCAGAATCAGCACTGCACTACCAGATGCCTGTTCAGTGTGGCCGGACGAATGAGTGCTACCAGAAAAGACCATCCGGTTGTTGTTTTGTTGAGATGAACGTAGAGGTTACTTCTTGAGCGCTGAAAACATGAACACGTAAGTGCCCGGCACATTACATGTAAACGCACCAGTCGTCAAATCGGTACCTGCAAAAAGCGTCTCGGCCTTCTCATGTAGCAAATGGGTTTTCTGATGGTAGAGATGTCCAATATGCTCATCCACGTCACCGTGAATGCTACCCGAATGGGCAGAGTCATCTGGAGTCTCACCTGGCTCACCCTTTGACCTTTGAGCCCTAATTCCCGGGTGGTACCAACTGATCCAGGTTGTCATCTGGGACCCACCTTACCAGGCAGACCAATTCAAACGCCCATCAGGCTTAGCAAAGGTTTCACTACTCACCCATTGCACCAATCTGACCAATTTTACCTTCTCGACCCTTGAATCCGGCATCACCCTCTAACCCCATAGGACCATAGGGTCAGGGAATCCCCAGCAACACTGGTTTTTCGAGGCGTCGCAGCAGGTCCCTGACATCACATTGGACACATATGAGACCCAAAACCATCGGTGCCCTGGGGGAACTGGTGCAGTAATGGCCGCTTTGAGCTTGATAAAGTTACTCAGAAAGATAGCAACCGTGATCTCTAGCAGTAGTAAAAGAAGTATGAATTGAGTTAGATGATTTATAAAATTATTTTACACATGTCCTCTGCAGGTGAGCTGTGTTCACACAGCCCCACTCTCTACGGTCACAAAGTTGAGTTGCAATTTCGATGCAGTGTAAAGACAGATGTGTGTCATCTCCTGAAATTGAGATTCACACAAGATAAGTTATGATGCTAATTTACAACAAATTCGATCATTTAAAAAACCCTTGTGTTATTTAGTTGTGACATTTCTCCACACATATTTCTATTAGGGTGGTGTCGCCACATGTTTTGTCAGTCATTTTTGTCTTGATTATGACAGTATCGCAGACATTTAATGAAGCTAAACACCCTCAGGACCTCAGCATGAAACCAAAAGCTTAGCACGACGTTGGCCATGTTAATGAGAAACATTATCACATACTAAATGCATTCCCACTAATGTGATAGGCCGCTGATTACTGTACAACAACCTTTGCAAATCTTTTGTCTTGCTTGATGTCACAAAAGCAAACACAACAGCATTGATGTCCCACTCCTCTTCTGCAAATGGATTACAATAGGAATGGGTTTCAAGCAAATCATAGAATCATTTTACAAATAAAAAAGGTTCCCTCTATTATTCTGTTAGGGAAGATGCATGGACTCGGGCTAAATTTGGCGTCAAATGCCCCATTTTCTTTCTCTTGGTAGGGGTGGTGTTTCATTGCCTGAAATAACAAAATAATTAGAGTTCCCAATGAGCAAACTATGAGCAATGTGCAAAATATCTATACACACTGTACATTCACAGACTATAGCATACATGTGCATCGTAGCTAACACAGCGAACGGCAATGTCCTTACACATCATAACACATCAATATCACAAACACAAACAAGACTTACTCACTTGGGGGTTTCCATGTAGACTGAACTGCAAATTCGCCATGGGACTTTGCCTACACAGACGTAAAAATGGTTGCTACTGATATCAAACTATACCCATGCTCTCCGCGTCCCTCTAAAACTGGAACTTCACTGCCAGCCCAGTCAAAGTCTTCAAGTGTCTCTTACACTGTCTTGTTTGTATTCACACGCAAAGAGTCATACTTACCGAGTAAATTACAGAACAAGTAGCGTGAGCTTCATTTAACACATTACCAAAATATCACATAATACAAGGGGTTATTATTGCACATGACAATAATCCTGATGCATTCAGTCAGTCCTCTAAAATAATCTTTGGACTTATTTTCCTGGTGTATGTCTACCAAGTACAACCAGTCCTTGCGCGGGAAGCATAAAGGTCACCAAGTAACAAATACTAGGCATACAAACATGCAAGTAACCCAGATACAATGTAGATCAGTTACACAATATGCATATTAATAAGTTAAATAAAAACTGTGAGGTCGCCCTTGCTAAGGCACGGTCTCCTCCATATATAAAGCCAGACTACAGTGACCCTATGGAGCGTAACGCGTCCATAAAAGGTCTATCGTATGGTGTACTACTACATGTCTCTTTCTGTTTAGCTGCCTTCCAGGCGACGCAAACTCACGACGCAACGGCACGACGGCTCCCTTGCGTCGTGCTGTCGGGTCGTACCGTCGCCTTCTTGCTATTTTGTTTGTACACACACGACGCGTCGCGTGGTGCGTCACATCGTGCCGCCGCCCGTCGTGTCGTGCTGTCTAAGGTCCTTTCCTTGTTGAATGTTTCTCTGCCTAAACGTCACCCTTTCCGTCGCCCATTGCGTCGTACCGTCTTTTCGTGCGTCGCGTTGCCTGAAGTACGACGCGACACACGACACGACGCACGACGCGTCGCGTGCTGTCGCCCTTTGCTTCACGGTGTTTATAGAGGCCGCCTTTACTGTTTTCTGTCAATTCCTTCCCCTGTGCTTGAAAAGTACATGCTATTTGCTCTTTGGTGTTTTATTTATTTTTTTTAATCTCATTCATTCATCGATTAGGATTAATTTCTGTCACATTTTACCGAGAAAATGAAAATGGCAAAAAAACATCCGCAAATGTAGGAACTGCTCTCTTATAATAAGTTGAAGCCCTGAATTTGTCACTCTTTAAACCCAGCAAATGATTCCTTTTCAACACTGTCGATGAAGTTCCCTTTTGTGGTAGATTTGTAACTTTATAGATACTGGTATTTCTCTGTGGTTCATCCCATTATTTTCTAAGTAGTACTCCCAGTTCTTCAGACAATTTGTCCACAATTGTACTGCCCCAAGTTTGACGACGGGTTTAGGAAGTTATCAACGAGCTTGCTCTATAATACCTTCAGAATATTCCGACTTAGTTTTCCTTCAGGTCAGTCTTCCTCGTTACCTTCATCAGCACCACGCTTTCAATGATATAAGTTCGTATTTCTGAATAAAACATTATACAGACGCTATTATCATTGTGGCCGTGTCTTTTTTTCAACTCTGTTTGGCCACACACATAATTCTCCTCGGATCCTCATGTTACATTAGCAAGCACGTAATAATGATTGAAGTACTTATCTTCGAATGGATTAAGAAATATTGTAGCGGGCTATTATGAGAATCATGACACCTGCTTACATTTATTTGTTTTTTAGTTTACGCTTTTTATTACCAGTCAACCAGTGATAATTAATTAAGTCGTTTCCGGCTAAGATAGTGAACAGTTTTTGGACGGTGTTCGCAAGTACAAATATCCTCACGTTATTCTGAGACAACAAACAAAATAGCCACTGAGACTAAGGTTTGAATTTTTGGCAAGTTCTTCCAAGCCACTGGTTTATTTGTCTTTGACACTAAAAAGTTTGGCAAAATCAGCTTAAACGGGCAGGCTTGCCCCAATCTGCCAAGCTTGGCATCCACGGGCCCGAATCCTTGGCAGGCTTGCCAACCATTCGCCTCT
>NW_019091452.1:270421-292207 GCF_001949145.1 Acanthaster planci
CGGGTTTATTTTTGACGCAGCGGCTTCGGAAGTCAGTGCCGAAGTGGCCCGTGCGCGCAAACCGTTTTGGCGCGGTCCCTTAATTGGGACAATTGTATAACAATTTCCGCCTGTGCAAAATGAAGTTACATATCGCTATGATTATGAATCACCTTGGCCTCCTGCCAGCAAGGAGTGCCGGTTACCGGGTGTCTTTACTTCAGTCCTAATGTTTACTTCACCATGGCAACAAACAGCTGATCGAGCGAGAGATCGACAACAAACGTTTGCCTGCCCAGAATAATGCATTTTATCTTGTATTGATAAAATAGATTATGTAAAGCATACGTTTAATGATGAGAAAAAACAGGGATTCTATTTCACAGAAAATATTATGAATTAACAAAGAAAATACAAATTTTCAATATTTTGTGAGGCTAGCCAGAGTATTTTTCTGTGTATATTTTTTGTGTTCTGCTGTTGTCATGACAAATTATGTGCCTGTGTGTAATATACACGTAGGCCTACATGTGCAATCGCATGTAGTGAAGTCATGTACATTTTGGCCGTCATTGCTGCATGTATGTACCACTAATATAACTTAGTGTGAATTATTATTTTTGTATCACCTGTACACATGCATTGAACCCAAGGATTTGTTACCTGGATTTTGTTACCAAGGATCTTACGGACCGCATGGATTTTCTTACCGGAGAGATTTTGTGACCAGAGATCTTCACATTTTTCATACGCCAGCTTCCTGATTCTACCACCTTGATTAACTTTGATTTCTTCAAGATTGTAAAAAATCCAACCATTGATTGACTGTAATTCCTATCTCGTGTGTGTCACTGGATCAATCGAACTCATCCCAATTAACTTTGCGGTGAACCCCACCTCCTGCTGTGCTACTACCACAGGCTAGGGTTTCACTACATTAAGTATTCATTTTCATTTGCTATAACTCTAAGTCGAACTTTCAATGTTCAAGTTAATTAAGCATACGGGCCTACACAGATCATAACCCTGCTTTGGCAGCATATGTACTGTTAGTCAAGGACAGGTGTGAACAGTTTTCAAAGGCCTACACACAATTGAAGGCTTATATCGCAATGTGGCCTGAAAGACATTTCACGACAAAAATCTAGCGAAATGTCAACCAAAATATTATTGTTGGACCTTAGGGTAAATAACTCGTCGCAAGTTTTGCGAATGGATCTAGAGACTTTTCTGTTTTTTGTTTGATTTTTATGTTCTCTCTCATTTTATCATGTTTCTTGATAAATGATTTGTCTCTCAAGGTATCTAAGTATTATTGTACGAAGTTGTTAATTTTTCCAAGTGTGAACTCACTAATTATTCCAAAGACTACACGAACCATCGTTGGCTGAACTATCGTTGAAAATCGTAGGAAATATTTGAAAAAGTTAAAAGATAACGCAGATAACGGGTGGGATAAACATTAACAAAGTGATTTTTCCATACCAGCAGATAATGGATACGAAACGACGAATACTACCTTAAAAGACTTTATTAAAATCTTCATAGTTAATATTAAAAACTGCTGCCCCTAAATCCCAGGGACCAAGTGCAGCATAAATATTGTCCGTCAATGTCCTTATATGACAGGTTTACCAACTCAGAAATGGAGGTAGAAAAAAACCATTGTGAAACTTTGCTGTTATTTGGAATTTCAATTGCACCTTTACAAACCACCCACATACCTGTAAAATAGTCTGTACAAGAACGGATATTCTGAGATTTGAGAGGCAGAAAGTATAAAATGAAATCAAAAGAAAAAACAAGTGGACGGAAGAAATACTGTTAATGGCTTATTGAGCAGATTACGGGGTTTGATGATTATTGTTTGTGAAAGCAGTTTGATTGAGTAGAAAATTAGTGGAAACTCGTCGTGCACAAAGATACTCCTTGGTTCAGTTTGCCGTAAGCACGGGCTCGTGCACAAATTACCACCCACATTGATTGTAGCCGCCAGAATATCGTTCGGTATTTTCTTTTGTTAGCAAGTGCAGTGACTTACGTCTTGTGAGGTTTTGTCCCCAGAGGGCGCTGTTTCAGCGCTCACTTAATTCCTTTCCCACCATTTTATGCCGCGCTATGCGCTGAAATTCTGCGAAAATCGTTTTACATTTGAAGTTAATTAGCAAAAACCTTGCCAGCTAAGCACAGTGAGTAGTAATCTTTACTCTTTAGATTTGATATGAGCATTGTTGATAAAGTTTTCAACGGACTGAGGTCATAAATTTAAGAGTTTGTCATGAAAGTTTTTGAGAAATGCGGGTACACCATGGAATCAATGGCAATCAAAAGCGTGTGCCGGACTGGAGTGGATAGCTGGTTATAAAGGTAATCCCTAACCGGTGGAGCGGGATTCGCAGGTTGTGTGACTCAGCGTGTGCGCTGTTGCGTGAAGGTGTTGGATCCTGGAATTGGCGGGAAATCTTGCGTTTGGGTATAAGGGACCCTTATGCCGGGGAGGGTGGCTTTGGGTAGAGAAAACCCTAACGACTGGGGTGGGGGGAATTGGGTTTCGGGTATAGGGGATCATACTGCCCGGGAGTGGGTGTCTGCTTGGGTGCTAGAAAGGGGCGCCAGATGTCGCTGAGCTTGAAACCGATGTCTTGGGATACGGTGTTTTGCCGGAAAATCTCGATGGCTTCTCAGATTCTCCTTGGGAACCAGTTCTTAGTGGGGACGATGAGTTTTGCTTTGTTACATTCGATGCGGTGGTCCGTGGAGTGTGCATGTTCGATGATGGCCGACTTGTCGTATTCTCCACGTGGGCCGTGCGAGCGGTGTTCATGGAGTCTGGTGGGGAGGTTCCTGCCGGTTTCCCTGATATACTGTATACTTAGCCGCATTCACATGGAATGCGATATACACAGGGGCGACTGCTCGGTGGGTGCTTGTCCTTGTGAGTGTGAAGAGCAGCCTGCAGCTTGTTGGGTGCTGAATGATGTACTTTGATGTTGGCCGACTGCAGGATGCTCCGGAGTTGGTTGGAGGTGGGGCCCAGGCACGGTGTGAAGTGAAACAGATTCAAGTTTTGGATAGTTGTACTGGTGTAAGTAAGCATGCGCACATAGGATTTACATATGGATACATCAATTAATTGTATTTTTTTTGTATTTAAACTGTGGTAAATGGCATGGGTTGTTCGGCTTCAATGCCTGGAAGGCGCTGCGAGTTAACGACCGACTGAATTCTATACAAAGTAAGCGGCTTTGCATGAATTGTCTGCAGCTGGGACACCGGGTCCAAGACTGTACCAGAAACCAGAAACTGTGTCCGTACGCGGGAAAAAACCACAGGTCCTGCCTATACAGCAGACAGATAAGTTTATTTTTGTTCTTCTGCCAATGTCCAATTCACTTTCTACCTGCTTTTTCTGCGAGTGCCTGTTCATGGTTCAGTGAGAGCTTTTTGTCGAGGTACGGAGATTTTGTAAATCTGTAAAATAAATAAGCCTCTTCTCCTTGGCTGATCCCACTTTCTCGAGCTATTAAATATATTAATTTTGAAATTAATTTAAATTTTTAAAGCCCTTTTTCTATTCTGGGAGGCTATAACTTAGCCAGTTCCTCAGGACACCGATGATTCTGGGTATCATATATGTCCCATGTGATGCCAAGGACCTCCTGCAATGCCTGAAATGCACGGTCAGAGGCTGATGCTGGTTTAAGGGTCAAACAGACGAGATTGGTCCTAGTGGTGCCGTGGGGGAGTAGGGAGCTCCTTGGAACCCTGGGCCAAAACTGGGTCTTGGAATGGCTTTGCCTGATAATACAGGTCCTAGAACCTAGGACCAACTTATTAAAATGGTACTACCTGGGAAGTGGGGGTCAAAGGTCAAAAGGGCGAGTCAGGAAAGAGTCAACATTACTCTGCAATTTGGTAGCATTCACAGCGACGTGGATGAGCATATTGGACATCCCTACCAGTTTCAACACCCGTTTCCCATTCGAGCAGGCCGAGACACTTTTGCCAGGTACCAAATCTGATTTGACGATTGGTGAGTTCACATGTAATATGTCGGACAACTACGAGTTCATCAAGAATCAACCTTTACGTTTATATCAACAAAACCAACAACCTGGTTGTACTTCCTGTAGCACTCATATCCTGTCACAGTGAACAGGTATTTGGGAACGCGGTGCTGATTCTGCAGCGAAGGCACTTCGCGTTTTCACCATGTACGGTTTTAGATCTATGCATCGAAGCGTTCACTACACCTTATTCGGTGTTTTTCTCTTGTACCCCAAATACGGAACGGCGATGGTATGTTGCTGCGAAGCGATTGTGGATGAATTCAAAATGACAACAGTATGGAACAAAAGAAGGTGCCCATCTTATTTGGAGCTCGTTGTATTTATTGTATCATTAAGAAGGTTATACATATCTCACTATTTCCCACAACAAACTGACTAAAGATATTATGAACATACAGGACAGGACCTGAGCTTGGAATGTCTATTATGTTCCTGTTTTGATGCGACTGTAGTAAAGGTGATAGCAACAGGAGTGCAAAGAGATTAAAATTGTAACGGCTGTTAGACTAGAGTAAACTTGGAGACTGCTATTGGCAATTATGATACCAGCCTACCAGTGAGTTGAAAAAAACTTTGATTCGCCATCTGCTTCAACATAAATAGTAATAATAATGGTAATATGTCAACCAATCATTGTCAGATTTGCTACACTAAAGAATAAATGCTATTAAACATCAAATAAAAATGTCTATCCCTATGGCTTTAGTCAGTGGCGTAACTACCTGGGGCAGGTGCCCACAGAAAATGTCTTCCCCCAGTCCCCCATTACGAATCTGTGACGTTTTCCCTTATTTTCACTTTCATTCTGTGCACTTTGATTCCCCAAAATAGTTAGCCAGTTGTGAAATATTGATGACTTTGACAAGTCGTACAAAAAGGAAGGCATTTGAACAAGAAGGTTTAGTTTAGCTTGAAGGTTTTGTTGTTAAACAGCTGCTGACATGCATTTGTAACAAGGGTGGTTAATCTATACTTAGCTTCTTTGGTACAAGTCAACTCTCCGTAGAGCGCTGCGAAGACTACTATCTAAAAACAATACCTTTGGGGGGTTACCCTCACCGGGAACGTTTTGCTGGAATTTAAATTGACATGTAAGGGGTTGCTCCAGATGTTCTTTATAGTGCCAAAAATCTCTTACCTTAGAAATTAACGTGCGTAATATTCAGCTAAACGATAGCCTGAATCAACAGTTTTCTTCAGACAGATTTTGCTTTGTGCATTTTTTTGTGGAAATACTTATCTATATAGCATACACGCGTTGTGCCAGTTACACTCTAATAGCCTTGAGAAGCAAAACATGCAGGTTAGTCTAATCTAATATTGATGGAATAATTACGATCGAAGTGTCTTATTTAACGGTTGCTAAATTAGGTCAACCAATTCAGAAGTCAACGCATCCCAGACGAACATCCAACAGGGTCTTAAAAGGGACACGAACTTCGAAATTGACGCATGCATGGAAGCCGTTACTCCATTGGACTTCATGGAAGTCCAGGCAGACTTTAACCAGTTTTATATTAGGGACGCCTAGGCAAATGGCCGGTGGTTCACGAGCTGCAATTTGAAGACAAATTAATCTAGTTTAGTCAGAAATCCGGGGAGACTGGTAAACACCTTTGTCAGAAAAACTGGAAGTAGTCTAGCTATTTATGTCAGCACCTAAAATTAGCAATCAAAATAGATGAGCAAATTTGAAAAACAATCCAAAGTACACTATTTTTGACACAAACATTGCTTGATGACGAGATAATGAAAACACTGAATGTCAAAAAGTTGCTTTCGATGCATTTATATGTCTCTCAATGTGCTTTACCATATTGCACTGCCTTTTTTGAAAGTGGGTCGTTCTTTGCAACACCGGTATGAAAGCCACCTGTGGGAATATGTATTGGAACTTTTGGCACTGACTGCCATGACAGTAAGAATGACAACTTGCACCTCCCAGCTAAAACTGCATTGTGCATCTTATTTAAGAAAGATAAAAATCCTTAAAAGGTAAATCTCTATCATGAATACCCTCCGGTTGAACCTGTGTGTGTGTTGACAGGTAGAGCTATAGCAATGACATCCCTGACAAGTAATCATTAACTTTGTTTCATCGAAACAAATCCAGCACAAGGCACCTGCCAATCCAAGCTTATCCAAGTCTTACCTGACACTTCTTCGTCGTAAAGCGTTTTACCAAGGGCAGTTATTTTGAGGTGAAGACCATATACCTCTTTAAGAACCTGGACGAAAGCGCATGCTTTAATAGAATTGAAGAAAAAAAAACTCTTCACCCGAGGAACCGCAAAACAAGACATGAGCAACACAGTGGTACAAATTGTTATTCAGAATGGTAAATATATGAAAGAGACTACAGTTTGACTACAGCTACTGGATAATATGTCCGTACTACTTAAAAGTCAAACCTATGATCTCTCTTTCATACGAAATTAGGAAGCAATTAGCCCCAAAACCATGTTCTTTTGAGTCAGCTGATTTGACATCGCAGCGGTTTCTTCTAAGGTCAACAATTTGAAATTACATGGTATTTTATTTTTAGTATCCAGCAGCACTAATACCAAGTAATGCACATCGACCGTTGACCAATCGAGATAAACTATTACTACAAACAAAATCTGGTGCAAGTGACGTGATTTTAAGAATTAAAATTGGTTGACCGTCTGGAAGAATGTGCACCAAGATGTCCATATCAATGCAAAGGGAATGTCAACATCTAAGACGGTTGCTGAGCACGGAAACAACTTTTTTTATCAAACATTATGTTCTGAAATTGTTGGCTCAATATTTACGTTTCCTCATATATCTACCACCAAGATACCTCTGTGAACTGGGTAGAATATTCCAAGCAAGCCTTACCATTGATAGTGTGGCGTTTCCAGAAGATCTTGAAAGACAGTGTGGCGCAGCACTCCGCTGAGAGTGCTTCTCTAGATAGCGTGCATTTACCTGTAACTCCTTCACCCGTGACTTCTGAAGCACTAACTACAAATCATAACAAGAAGAATTTACGTGAAAGCTGGACTGCTGTCAAATATGAAATTTGGGAATGGGAACTTAAAGATAAATATGCCTGAAAGTTTGTAATGTACATCTGTTGGAGCCCCATGCAATTCACCTTGCAGGGCCAGATCATGCACACAAAAGGGGAGAAAGGTTGCGCGGCATTAATGAAAGCATTGCACCACAAGTGAAGTTTAACTGTAGAAACTACAGGGTATATACTGTCTTTAATCGTTTCAGTAAAAAAAATGCAAGTTAATAAGGTAAGTAGGTTAAAATAAGTTCACCAAACTGAGAGTCGATAAGGAGAAACTGGGCGATTTCTTGTGGGGTCATCTCAGCCAAGTCCTCACTAAACAGTTCTAACAGCTGCTCCTCCTTAGACGGCAGGACTCTCAGATCGGTCTCCTGATTCGCAAAAAATCCACATGGTCAGTGGCGTACATTTGAACTGGGAACGGGGGGACGGAGGGGTAGGGATGAGAGATTTCTAGGTGATGACTCGTACATTAAATGTGCAGGCGATTTTGCACAAAACTGTGGTTTTTTTAAGGTATGTGCAGCCAATTTCAAACAAAACTGTGTATTTTTTTAAGGTACGCCTGGTAAAGAATTGGCATATATCTGAGTATTAGCGAAGTGGGTTAATTCTATTTTAAAACAAATGAGGAGAAAACAGAGATGCTCGACACCCTGTTGTAAAATATCGGTAAAACCAATTATAAAGTACTGGACCGATGCTTAAAAACAAAAATATAGCGCAAACAACCAACCCGCATTTTAAGATGTTACAGTGGTTTAATACGCTTTGTTAGTCAGTACTCACCATTATGGCCGAAGATGAAACCGTCACAACCGCAGCTGCAAGAGCCACCAGCTTCCACATGGTAGTCATTCTCAAAATCTGTGAAGTCAAGTCTCCGAAAAGAAATGGAAAAAAATGGCCAGGTGTACTCGAAAGAGAAAATCACCCTGAATAAAAAGATCGTTGTTGAGTGACTTTATATACTTTACAAAATTTAGAAAGCTTGTGACTTTTGTTACAGTAAAACTAAGGCCGGTGGAAGTTTTACCCGCATAATTTTGTAATCCACACCCTGTTTAATTTGTTGGTGTACCTTTTGGTTTCAATTGCAGGTCCAAACATGTAAAATATTATTTGTTTTTTTTTACTTTTATTATAGGATTTTCAACTGCAGGGGAAAGCCAATGCAGTCTGCATAACGCGGCTTTAATCGCCATTTGAAAAGACTGACAGACGATGCTATAAAAATCGGGGCAAGGTAATAATTCACAAAGTAGTTACACCATACCTGCATAAAACTGGCCAGTAAATGACAACTACCGCCTTCAATGACTTTACAAATAAATCTTCTTATTTAGCATTCGTTTATGTTGCCCCGAAATCCCAAGGACGGACGCTCTCGATTGTGGTTCAAGAAGTGCAGAGTACATATTGTCCATTTTTACGAACCCTTCCGTAAGCACACATTCAGAAGTGGTTGTAATCAAAACCGAAACCGTTGAGAAACTTTGCTGGTACTGGGAATTTGAATTGAAAAAGCACTTTCACAAAGCATCCACACAGAAGAGACTGTATAGGAACCTATATTCGGATTAGGAACCTATATTTGATGGGCAGAAAGTAGAAAAAAGCAAAACCAAGTCAAAAGAAACAAACAACTGGAAGGAAGAAGCAGCTTTCATGGCTTATTGAGCAGAATACTTACTTGCTAGGATGACTGGTTTTGGAGAGAAATGCAGTTCGATTAAAGAAACTAGTAATGCACAGAGACAAAAATCTTTAATGATTTCACCAATGTACTTGGTATTTTAATACACCTTCTGTAAATCAGCACTATTTCCCCTACCTTTGGGAGCTGGAAAATTTCGTGGACGTCAAAATTACAACTTTTTTTTCTTTTTCAGCATTGTCCTTAAAAGACGAAAAAAAAATCTCTTCACATAAGAAAGCTTTTACTGGGATTGAAATACATTGTAAAGAGTCCTTCGAGAGATTCTGAGCAAATTTAGACAATCATTACTTTTTCAATTTTAATTTTAATCATAAACGATTGAGACATGTTTTTGACCCTTTCTCACATGAACCGATTCGAGTTGAAGCAGCAAAACAAGGGTTACCTAGCCTCAACTGTGTCCAGTGAAGAGACCAGGCGTTTAGTAGGAATCGTTTTGCTGCAAAAATAATTGCCCCGTATATTCACGAGTTTGCCCTATGATTTCTAAAGGAAAAAAAAAATAAAGAAGTAGCACGGGCAGTGTATACTTGTGAAGCTGACTTAGTACTGAACAGACCAGAAATTAAATCATTAAATTCGACACGATTACAAATGGAAACAAAATTGAGATAATTCAGAAAAGGTGAGATTTCTATCATGTGTTTTTTTCCTACTTACATGCAGCGTGTTCAGTTTCAACCTCGCATTTCTGGTTTTCCATTGTTTATTGTCAGCTTCGAAGGCAGTTATTTCATATTATTGGTATACTCTTGCGTTCCCCTTGGTATCAGGCAGTCGATAGCATTTCTGTTATTTATTCATTCATGGTCAATCTTTTATCAATGTGAGCGGGGTACAACGTTTCCATGACAGTCAAACGAGCCAGTTTATTTTTTTCCAATCTCTTTCATTGTTTCGTGTGGTTGTGAACATGAAGTGTGGTGTCTTAACAAAATGGTGTAACATTGAAGTTGCAAAATTAATTACTTATGCAGCACGCAGGACCATGGGTTCTGGTCGGAAAGAGTAAACACAGCGTAAGGGCATCGCTACTCGGATCATCTGGACGGAACCAGTACGTGACAGGGTCCAGGCAATGCGTTATTGGACAAATGTCGACGGGAGATACGTGCCCTAAAATAGAGTGTCTTTCGGGGCAATGGTAGACTGACCGGTGACTGGTTTCTATTCATGCGAAACGGTGAAGCAGTCTCAACTAACACAAGGCAGAGGAGAGAGTGACAACGTGGAGGGAAATCCCACCGAGTTATTGGAAAAACAATTATGTTTTAACGCCTTTTAAACACCTTCCTGGTGGAACGTAAAAACATGTTGTGGCGTTAGCTAAACACGGTGTGTTGTTTACGTTTTGTTAAACAAATACGATTAGGGGTTAATATAAAATGTGTTTAATTTCAAACGCCAGCATTTTTACAACTAACGCAAAGACGTCTCTCTGATGGGCGTTGGTTTTACAACGTGTCGCATTCTGAGGGTGATCAAGGAAACATCAGGATTTCCTTTGGTTTATGTAGAGACAAGCGGAATGTTCCAAGTTTCCACTTTGTTAGCAAAAGCTGTCAATCACTTCATTTCCCTTGCTCCCTTGACATGCCTTCCCACCAGTGGCGTAAACCTGTGTTGGAAATTGGGGGTAGGGTTGGGAGTGGGAAAGGTGGGGGATGATTTGCCCTACCATAGTAATTTGAAAAGCGGGGGGCAACAATATTAACTATATATGGACATTGTTCAGGATAAAGATATACACCTGTAATGTGTATCAAATCCATCACACATCTTACATAAAAATGGTATATTTATGGCTTGAAAATTTTTGCTCCATTTTTAGTGTTATTACAAACATTTCAGTCGTTGAGAAACCCTGGAAATTCTTCACAATCCGCTTTAATGCGTTTGACCATCACAAAAAAATGCGACGGATTATCCAAAAGCCCATCCCCCACCTCAAAAAAATGAGTTTGTGGTATATACAGCCCATGCCCCCGGATTTATTTACGCCCCTGCTTCCAACAGTGCTGTCCCGCATCTGCAGTCACTCAATGTGTGTTTCCGTTACCGATGTCTGTGTGTACGCCGATTTAAGAACAGAAATGTCTTATTCCTGCCTCAAAAATCGCTTAATTCGTACTGCAGTACAACTCGAGTACCTGGCCCGTAATCGATTCTCAGCACTGGAAAATAAAATTTGCACTACTCGTAATCGCACGGTTGTACCCGGACACGCCCCCAAACTTGGCATGTTTTATTCATTAATCAATACCTTGCACTCGTAAAAAGCTGTAATAAACGGAAATCAACACAATGCTATCAAGTGCCTTATACTATGTTCTGCGACTCTGATAAAAAAAAAATTACATGGGAAATTACACAAAGTATCTATTTTAATGAGGGTGCAGCAAGATCTGCATCTTGTACAATCCGTAGCGAAGGAATTTATTTTTCCGGAATGAGAAATAATTACTGCGCTCCCCCTCGGCTTTCAACGTGGGAATTCCATTCATTTTAATAGCGGTGTGTCACGTTGTAAAACTACCAACGACCACTGCCATTTCCTAGATCAGTCATTAAAAATTGGCTTCATTCATGATTGTATACTTCACCTGTTTTGTAATGTATGACAGATACATTGGGTTATTTTTAGTGAAATTGAAATAAAAGCATATGGGTTCATAGATAAAGTTCATCGAAAAGTGTTGACCACCCCGAGATAACTTAACACGTCCTGATAAAACAGCAAGTCCCCACAATCTTGTTTGCCGGACGCCATTGACAGTCTTACTAATTGGTTGATGCAAAACAGCATGAAATTAAACCCTACTAAGCGCTTTCAGATGAATGTTGACTTCTCTAGAAACAGTCCTATAATGCCTATTGTTTCTGTTGATGACCATAATCTCTGTACTACAGCACATATCAAGGTTTTTGGGGTTATAATTCAAAGTGATCTTAATGGGATCAAAATGTGGACAGCATTGTCAAACGTGTAATAATAAAATCTGTATGTTAAGGGTTCTCAGAAACTACGGCTGGCCTCATAGTGACCTCATAACTCTGTATAAAAGCTTCATCAGGCCATTGGTGGAATAATGCAGCTCCTGTGTGGAACGGAGCATTTACCCAGCACCAGGTGACTAACCTTGAAAGAGTACAGAAACGTGCCTTGGAGATTATTCTTGGGGTAGAGTATGTGTCATACACCGAAGCTTTATCACATTTCAATTTAGATTCTTGGGCAATCAGGCGTAATCGAATATCATTATCCTTTTTCAAGAAAACCCTTGACCACACTGACCTTTTTCGTGATTTTTTTTCCGCCTCAACATACACGAATGTTGCGGAATAAATCATTCATCCCTGAAAACCGTTGCCGAACAAAACGTTATTTCACCAGTGCGCTTCCTACGTTAATCCGGTAGCATAACAAATATGGGAAGGAATGCCCCTCTAATAAGTTCTCTTGGTAGAAATATTTGGATTGTGCTTCTCTTAAGAAATGCCCTCTATTATCATTTTTTTACATGGGAGTTAAATTTTAAAGGTTACATGTGACTGAAATTTGTAAGATTACAATAATTTCATCTTTGAATTGTAGATTCCAACGGACGTGTTTTAGTAGTGTTCTTATATGAGAGTTGGTCATTAGTCATGTTATATGGTTTATTTTTTGTGAGTGTAAAATGTAATGGTAAATGTTGAGTATTTTTGTAACTATTTAATTCCGTACAATGTACAATTCTGTACAATTTTTTTTATTCTTACTTTAATTTCTTCTTTTTTCTTTTTTATTTTGATTGCTTAATCCATTGTAAGTCAGTTTTTTTAACTGCGAAAACGGATTTGATTATCCAATATGAAATGAAATGAAATAACTGCCAAATGTTGAACTTTGTAATTGTAAAATACCCCCTTGGACCTTAAAAATAATCCACAATCAGCAGCATGCCCCCCGGAAAAACAACTCAACAAGACGTCAAGCTCTGCTTAAAAACAAACTTCAGCATCTCTAACAGATAACTATCGTTAACCAGTATGGAGAAGTTTCAGCCATGCTACGGACCTGCTGCCAAAAGTTATTTCAGTGAAGACATCCAAACAGATTCAAAGTAACAAGAACGCTGTAATGAAAAGATCTTAAAATAAACCAGAAAACAGGCTGGTTGGGCAGAGCTTGATTACAACTGCTCAGAGAAACTTTCATGGAACACTGAGGGCTAGGCAAGGGCAGCTCGAGCACAATTTTTTTGGAGGGGGCAACAATTATTTCATTTATATGCATCCTTTTTTGCCGTTCAAGGGCCGAGGCAATATTTGTGGCCTTTTATAACCTTGGGGAAAAAGTTAAATGATACAGAGGGTACATTGGATTTCGATCATGGAGCTGTAATATACAAGGAATACGCACACACGGAGATCAAAAGGGTTAATGATGGCTACCACTAACGCGGCACGTGCTGCAGGGACAAAACAAATTACGCGCCACTTAACGGCTATAAGGAATGCTCTAGTCACTGTTGATGAGAATCTGTTCTCCAGGGATTCCTCACACTGTTCCATTCGGTTGGGTCCATGTAAATGAAATGTACTCCTGGAATATTGACCTTTGCCCAGGTACAGAGCTGATGTATATTTAAGATTTGATCTTTGCAGGGCCTGTGCAGACTGGCTTTCGAAGCAGTTCCACCCAATCCATCACAAGGTCCTTTGCCATAAGATGTGGCAAAGAAATGCCACTCAGCATCAGATGAAAATCATCTGTTGGGTTGTTGGGTTGGGGTTGGGTTGGGTTGGCTTTTCTTGCCATCCAATCACTACTTTGAAACTCCTGCATTTTTTTTGCGAATACTCCAGCTTTTTGGTACGAGTGTGAGAATCTGAACCTTTTTGCTTTTGGTAGCTGTAGCCAAATTTTATTTCAACTGTTTCAACATTTCCTCTAAGGCTGTTGGCTGTGGTACCTATTCTATACCAAGCTGTGACTGAAGTGGCTTCCAATGGTCTTCAGCTTGCTCTGTTGGTGCTTCATACTTCTTCTGTCCAAGTTTTTTGCGTGTGATTGGAGTTACACCAGTGGTCTCAAGAGCTTCATTTACTGATGAGATTGATGCTACAGCAGCTACATCGTGTATTGGTGTTTGCGATGGATAGGCTTGACAAGCTGATGGTTGGTCAATAACTGATGGATCAGAACTTGAAGATGTTTTAGGTTCAGAAGCAGCTTGTGGTACGGGCAAGCTTAGCACTGACAAACGACAACTGCTTCTTTCCTGGTATAAGACCAAGATGTTGATATGTTTAGGATTGCTGCAATATTATTGCTCTTAACCCTTCGGAATGTACCTTGCCTGCATGTACTCGGAGGGGATCACAACACCTCCGCTGATTACCAGAAAACAACTTTGCAAGTCGTTGATAATGTAAATTGCATATGCTGCTTAATGTTTCACAACCCAATCTAAGACGTAAACACAGTAATCCATCATCACTTGGATAAAAAAGTTCGGTGTCATCAGAAGACACCTCATCGAGGTATTTTCCAACTGAACACTGGACCATAGCTTTATCCTACAGTACAATATGTCCAAACAAAGGATAAATCTTGGATATCTACCCAAAATCCTTTAAGTTGGCCACCTGAAATCCACAAGAGTTTACCGCTTTACTCATAAAAGTTGCTGTACAATACCAAATTCTTTCACACTGCTCACTATGTCACTTACAAAGACTCACACTGTTGACTTACTGTATTCAAACGTGATTGTGCAATGTTCAAGGTCAAGTATTTTGGTGAGTAGTGTGGGGCTCTCAGGTGTAACACTTCATCCAGTCAACACAAAAAACAATTCCTCACTGAGTTCCCAAAATCTTGGCCTCAGTTTTGTTCCTGATACAGGCTCCCCGAATGAAATGAAAATCTTGTGTGCGATTGTTCGGTATCAAACCTCTATCAGCTTCATTAGATTCATTTCAAGGTACAGAATGGTTGGGTACAATATCTTTTGTTAGGGTTACATACAAAATTTACATTTTCTAAGCTGACAGGCTACAGAAGAATGCCCATAAACCTTTTTGTTTTAAAGTGCCCAGAAAGATTTAGGTGGATACTACTAGAGAATGGAACAACCCTTCAAAAACCATTTTGTTTAGAAAAATTCAATGATACTTTTTTAAAAATGGGTCAAAGGTCACAGGTATGTGCTGAAGGTTCCTGATTCATAAAACCAAATTCTCACATTATCAGTAAAAAGAGTATGTATTTCCGATTATTTTGATAGCAAATTTGTACATATTCGATGACGATTTTAAAAGTAAAGTTCAATTTTTACTTAAAAGGCAGATTTTTAAGCTAAACTGTCCATTTTGTGGCTGCATGGAAGGGTGGATTCCTCTAAAATTGGCATGTATTTATCTTTTATTGGTGTATACAATCACAGCAATTTTTATAAAAATCTGAAGACATACGGTCAAAAGGTGTTGGTCTGCCATGGAATGACCTATGAGCAACACAAATTCACCAAACGTACGGACTCGCCACACATTCCTGCTGCATGTTTCCCCCGTACGAACCATTAGAAGTGCGACTTATGAAATAAATATCGCTGTTCGTATTGTTACGGATAAAAAATTTTACGGGAGGTGTGTTTACTTTCTGTCTCTTGCCGATTGAAGGCGCTCTTATTGGTGACGATTCGCAGCAAAACTTATCAGTCACGTGGAAGTAGCTATTTTGAAGTACGAATTTGGAAACAAGATCCAATATCCTCTGATGTTTTGAAGCTTTTGTAAGACATGATTACAGTGATAGGGCTTCTACGTATCCTGCAGATTTCAGAGATTTAGATAACTGTGTAGAGGAGCCATTCTGGTCTTGTACGTCACTTATAATAATCCTCAGTATGGAAATCAAGGTACCATTCACTCAACGCGAATTAAAAACCAATCGGAAACCGACTGGACAAATGTAACACGGTGATTATTGGTAACTTACCCTCGAGGTCTTTTGCTCGTTATTGGGTGTTTGCTAGTTTCGCGGGCACACTTCACTTGACCCCGGAACGTTTTCCCCAGAGCCTCAACCACACATTGTGATGATTGGTACCTTACCCTGGAGCTCTTTTGTTCGTTCTCAGGTGTTTGCCGGTTTCGCTGACACACTTTTACCTGACCCTGGAACGCTCTTCTCAGAGCCCCAACCACACATTGTGATGATTGGAAACTTACCCTGGGGCTCCTTTGTTCTTTCCCGTGTGTTTACACTTTACCTAACCCTGGAACGCTCTTTTCAGAGCCCCAACCACACATTGTGATGATGGGTAACTTACCCTAGGGCTCTTTTGTTCTTTCCCGGGTGTTTGCTCGTTTGGCTGGCACACTTTACCTGACCCCGGAACGTTCTTCACAGAGCCTCAACCACACCGTGGGTACCACACACATTTCGTCAACAACGCTCTTACATCCGTCATCTGAACAACAATCTTGAGAACTTGTCTACCTCGTCGAGGTACGTATAAACTGGATTCCCCATTGCCTTCGGGTTCTTTCTTGTGGATAAGCATCTTTACAGTACAGTGTACCTTGTGAGAAGGAAGATATCTTGGCCAGTATGCAGTATTACAGTACTTACCATAAAGGCTTAAATTAAATTTCTTTCCTCATCAATAAACTATAGAAATGTTTTCCCTGAATAAACACACTTTGATGATGACGAAATTTCATTGTTAAACTGTTTACAGTGCAGAACTGAAATTCAAGCTGGAGCAGATCAAACTCAAGCAAGGCTGTATCAAATTTTGACCTCTGTGTTTATTCAAAGTTCAGAGAAAACTGTTGTTTGTAACCGTTGACAGTGATGTTATTTCATGGTCAGGTTCCATTTTTATGAAACTAGAGTCAAACTGTCTATAGACACATATACCGTAAGTCAGGATGAACTTCGACCTTCAGTTAATTTGGGAGTTACGAAATCATTCTTAGCCTTGGGGCAGCCACATTTGAAGTAGAATCAGCTGTACGCTCAAAATTTGAAACTTCTGTAGGCAAGAGTGAAGCATTAAAATTCATACCCAGTGCGTTTTTTTTTTACTTGATTCTTTTCGGGGTTAATCGAATGTACTGCGTGGTATATAGTTCAAGACAGGAGAATCGGGGGCTATTGCTTCGTTGCAATTGAGGATTTCATCAGTTGGAGTAGCTAAAGACAAAAGGCCTCAAAAACTACGACAGATTTTTTTAAACTACTGTTAGATTATCGTTATATGATTACTGTCTTGTGGTGTCGGTACGCAGACAGTTCATCCTTTCAACACACTGTAGTTAATGTACCCCAGTTCCACTGGACCCCGGCATCAATCTTAATATTTGTCCACAGGGCAGAGCAACCCGTCTATTAATTGGTTTCCCTGGTAACCCAACAAAAGTATTATAAATAATGGAGGGTTTTCAGTCACTTGCAGTGCAATAGTTTCACACGTTGAAATGAGTTTTGATACACTGAAGAGTGTAATCTACGGTGGTTTACGCACAATGTAGGAAAAGCTGTTGTCGCCGGACAACACAATTGCGGACAAATTGTACAAAAAAACAAGACAGGTATCAATTTGGTGGCAAGAAAACCCTCAATAACTGACACAAAAACTCCTTTCTGTGAGTGTGTTTGAAGCACCAGCTGCATGTGTATTAAAGTGCGGGAAAATGTCCGTTCAAATATCCATTGTTCTGCAAGACCTTGTTGTTCCGAATAAACAACGTTTATTGTTTGCTTGGCAATTGTTCTGTTCCCTGGACAAAACATTTCTGTTTCCTGAACACGATTGTGTTATTCTATGAACAAGATTTGTTGTTTCCTGAACACAACTCTGTTATTCCATGAACAAAATTTGCTGTTCCCTGAGCACAATTGTATTGTCCCTACAACATTTTTTGTTCTCTAAAGAAGATTAGATGTTTCCCCTACAACATTTGCTGTAACCTCGCCAAAATTGGTTGATCCCTTAACAAAAAGAAAATGCTGTTCCTTCAAGAAATATTTGTTAATCTCTCAACAACATTTGTTGTGTCCTGAACAAAATCTGTTTTCCGAAAATGCTGTGCTCCTTTACAACCACCTACTTCTCAGCAACGGTCAAACAAGACAAAATAAACTGAGAGTTAAGCAATGATCGAGCACTGGAGCACGTACTGTACATAAGTAATACTTTTAAAGAAAAAAATACGTGTGTGTTTATCTCGTCCTTCAGCCGCGCTCCCACTAGATCTGTAGGGACGCCGGTGTTAGGAACTAAGGAGAAGTAAAGTGAGTGATGAAACTTGGGGGCACTGAAGTATGCAAGGGAGAAGATAACATCAACCTAAGACTGTGGGTTTTTGGAAGCTAGTGTTTTGACTTGGGCAAAGGCATGATGAAACATGGTATTATACTTGAGGACACTGGTTTTGTTATATTTATCAGAGGACATTCCAGCTGCTCCTTGCTCCTTGCTTCCGGTGCAACTACCCCAAAAACATTTCCCATGAAAACCAAGAGTATACAAATTCGAACACAATGCTTTTATACGGCCAACCGACATTTTGCTGGGTTTTTGCTGGGAATGTGGTTGAAAGAAATTGATGGAATTTTGATGGATGAGAGAAGCAGATGGCTAAAATTGTGCCGTTAGCAAATACTCCAAGCACCTCCATGAGTAGTCTCATTGGTTGCTGAGATTCTTATTGCTAGAATTTTTCCCTTCGAGGTAAAAATCCTTTCTTCAACATGATTCCATTATTTACGTTGCTACGAGAAGTTCTTATTAAAATGTTATATATATGAACACTGAGCTTCTACGAAGCAGAATTGGAGTCAAAAAGATCGTTACATGTTTTCCGAGAAATGTAATGCTTTTTAAAAATCGATTTTTTTGTAATGTAAGGTTTTTTAAAACAGACCGTACCTTGAATTTTTTAATTCATTTTCCAAAATCGAATGAAATCTTTCGTACCTAATATATCTTTTTGGATAAACTTTTACAAACCTACCATGTTTTATGACCCAACATGTTTTATAGATTCGAATAAAAGTTTGTAGACATGACACGTTTTTAGGATACGAATAAAATTTTTTGGACCTAATACGGTTCAAAGATTCGAGTAAATTTTTTCAGACCTAACATGTTTTGAAGATTCGAATGAATTTTTTCAGACCTAACATGTTTTCAAAATCCGAATGAAATTTGACAGATCTAACGTTTTCCAGGTTCGAATGCATTTTCCCTGACAATAAAAAGCCCAAGGATTCGAGTTCCGCACCAGCATTTCATCCGAATTCAGAAAGTATCCGAATTACGAAAGCATCCAACTTTAAAAAAGCATCAGAATATTGAAAAAGCATTCAGACTGAGAAAGCATCCGATCTTTTTGACGATGTTCGGCCCGATGGTACCCGAAGCTGCCAATCTTTTTCGACGATTCGGCTGTGTTCGGTATGCGCATGCGCAGTCAAACTTTGGAATTATTCCCGCTCCCTTAAACAAACGGGCAGTCAGTAATACAAGCTCCAAATTTCCAATTAAGTCAGGCGACTACATACAACGTCCCTGCACGTATATTTGGTCCCCATAGACTGTGCACCCATTAAGTTCGTGTATTCGCACATGCGCAATAGTGCCATAATGGTCGTCAGCCTAAAAAAATATATTGTAGCAGACGACAGTAGTGCGGGGGGTCAGTTGGGTACAGTTTGACCTTTGCGACAAATAATAGCAAAAGGTCACATTTATATGCATAAGTATAATAATTATGATCATAACATATGAATAAGAATGAGGATAGGGTCAAAAATTATAGTACAGATTGACCTTTGGCAAGGGATATGCATAGGATAAAGTCAGAAAGTCTGGCACGGGTTGACCCTGGTCTAGGGGTGATGAAATAAGAAAAAAACATAGAAGGGGGAAAACATTTCGGTACAAATTGACCTTGCTTATGAAATTGCGGCACAACATGATGAAAAAGGATGAGTCAGCAGTGGTGTGACGTCATGGAAAAATACTGCCTAGCCTACAGGGAGATCCTAAGGTAATTAAGGAGTAGGAAGCGCCGTAGACAGCTCATGCCGCCGGGTAATGAGAGGGACAATCCCTAGACAATGGACTGTACATAGTGGGTGAGCTGTGTCGGCGGATTATTGTGTTAATGATCACACTGTGCACGTTGGAAGTGAGCGTTGGCCCGTCTACCGTTCTTTCGTTTTGGACCGTTCAAAACACATGTAGATATGTACGACGAGCGCTGTCCAATCGAAAGCAACCGAAAACAATGGAACCAGTCAGTACTGTACCAGTCCAATCAAATGCTAGCGCTTGAATTGATGAGGTATATACATGTATATATTTCATTTTACGTGAAACTCAAATGCAGTTATAATGCATGTAAGCAGGAGAAGGTTGACAGTTTCGCAAGAGCGGCACATATCAGACATGTTGAGCACGTGTCCAAAAAACAAAGTATGAGCAAAGTCTTTGTGTGTGCTGCATCTTCACGTCGCAAACACGCAGCTATTGCACAATTGATTTTGAGGGCTGTGTCAAATGTAGAGCTTATGCTTTGTCGGATTCAGTTCATTAATGTATTGTAGTGGTGCCATATAGTCTGAACTTGCGTCAAAGCCATTCAATTAAAGACGTGCAGTAGCGTGCTCAGGTTTTTGGTCCGGGGTGATGTTCTCCCTATAACTATTACTCCCGTTTATAAAGGTACTTCCTCTTTTTTCGCCCCCCCCCCTAAAAAGTGGTACTGTTTGAAAGTTGTGGCACCAAATTCTGAAACAACGTCTTGATATATATCAATATATAATCAAGCAATCAGCAATGTGTCTTTGGGCCATATCTTCAAACATTTATTTGATAAAATTAATGAAGCAATGCATATTATTCTTCTTATAAAGGGGTTGGTTTTCATTGGATCCGGCAAGCACAGTGATTCAGTCTGTGAATTTGACATTTGAAAGTGAAGACTGCAAAACAAATTGATATTAATTAACTTTACCTCAGCATCTTGGTTTAAGGGGTTACTTTTTATTGGATCCGGCAACCACAATGATTCGGTCTGTGAATTTGACATTGAAAGTAAAGACTACAAAACAAATTGATATTTATTAACTTTATATCAGCATCTTGGTTTCATTTCTTTAAGAATTTGTTATATTTCTCTAAATGCTATAGCATAATTTACAATTTCACAAAGAATTAAAGCAAAGAAACTAATCGTCGTTTTCTCGAAGTGGCCGTCCAATCGACGGTTCACTAATAAAGGAATGATGAGGAGAACGGTTGCATCTTAGTATGAATGAACATCAACGGTTCACCGTGCAATAAGGGAATGACGAGGAGAACGGTAGCATCTTAATATCAATGAACATCGACGGTCTAAGGTTACTGCATTCGAAAAATTTGAACGAAGAAAAGGAATTCACCGCTTGAAAAAAAGGGATGTCGGCAAACAGACGTTGATTTCTAAATTGCCTGAAATTCCACGACCAATAAAGTATAATAAATTAATGTTTCTTTGCACGTATAAATAGTTGGTCGTATAGTTACGAAGGGTAGCATATATTTTGCATTTTAGTGTTAAAGGTTGGCTAATATAACAGGAGGAAACAAGAAAGCATGAAGAAAAAGTCACTAATATTTACTTTCAAGTACTATTGTTTTGTGAATATTCATCATTTTGTTTGTATTTTTTCGGGGAAATCAGGGAAAAGAAAACCGTACAGCCAAGGAACTGACAAAGGCAAACCAAATGTGCAGCTTCACAGAAACACCCGGTTCAAATTGCAGAACAAATTCCAAAGCAAAGGAAGGTTTATTCTTCATCCTGGTCAACGCCAGGGGGTAACGGAACAATAAAAATTAAAGTGCAGTAGCAAAGCTTAATGAATAAAAATGCTAAAATGAGATCCATTACTGAAAGGCCTACACTGAAAATCATATACCAGGCAA
>NW_019091452.1:292257-327482 GCF_001949145.1 Acanthaster planci
GAAGTCTGTAAAGAATTCCTTAGATTCCGTCAAACAATGACCAACACAAAGGCGGGGGGGTTGTCTCCGTCCCATATCTTGCTTCAACTGGAAAATCACGCCGCTGTCAGCTGCAATCTTCAACATTGATTTGTCAGGCTGCGTGCTCTCACCTTACCTTTCAAACATCCCGCACAGGCTCAGATCATGGTGTTTAGACGAACAATGACCTCAATGACGCCATTAGCTCCCTCTACGTTACTTGCATGTTTCGTGCCCAATACTGAAGCTGCACGGAACACTCTGGGCCGTTAGTCCTGGTCGCAACTTAAAAATGCACAAGACTTTGTGCACTTCTAAGTGGTTAAAATGTTGTACACTCATTTTTCATGCTGGGTTCAGAACTTCCTCAGTACTGTGAAAGTTAATTGAATTTTCAACGTTCCACTTCGTTAATATTTAACACTTGATCAGTCGTAATGGGAATGCATGATTGGACACGTTCTGAATAGGAAGTCTCTTGTATTTCCTGAATTTCGATTGGATAATGACCGTCAACGGTCTAACGCATATACTAACGGTATAAAACGAAAGACACTACTCAACCTTTGGACACTAAAGGAGAGAGATTTGATCGATACGGGAAGCAGATTCTGTTGTCTCTAGATGAATTTTTACCCCTTTGAATTAGATTGTTTTACGTAGATTACCTTCGACATTTACATGGTTTTGGCTCTGACAGAATTATTAAAATTCTTTGAACAGATGTTTTACGGCGGTTTAATACCCTGTACATGTATACGTTTTACAAATTCAGTCAGCGCGGAACGTTACTGTCGTTCTTTTTTGTGGAACCTAAATGTAAAATACAGCATTATATAAAATCAAAGATTATTGGGGGCAGCATGACGTCAGTTTGGGATTTTTAACATCTACCAAAGGGGTAAATTTACTTGTGCTGTGGAATATTGTGTAAAAGTTCTGGCCAATATCCGACCTTAGAATTATTATTCGATAGTCATACCGACAAGTATAACACAAAACAAATTCAGTGGACTTCACATATTGGTTTCTGGTAGGTTTGTACTGGTACCGTTTTACCCCCGTTGTTCATTATTGATTTTTTACAATAATTATTTTAGTAATTTTAAGAATTACTACAAGGGTGATTACCGGAAGTTTGTTAACTTTGAAATCAGAGGCATTACATGGACTCATTCTGTTTGGAACCATTTTTCTCTACAAACTGTTATCTTTATGGCATGTTTCTCTTTGTCAGAAACAGTCCGGCAAATTTTTCAGCATGTTTAGGCAAAACTCTATTCAAGGCTTTGTTGACGTTCATGCCTTGATCAAGTTTTCCATCGAGATCATCCACAATGTCCTTTTAAGTTGCATTTTCCCTCAAATACAGGTAACTTGACAGGAACTCCTTATAACTGTCGAAGAAGTCTTGTTTTTACTGCCATGAGGGTCTTTCTGTTTGCCTTCTGCCTGGCTTGATCTTCATCCATGCCTTCGTTGACGTACTTGTCATATTTTTCATCCCTCACCCCCTATGTGTCTCTAGCTTCAGCAAGACAATCTTGGCAGGCGGCATTGTCTTCCAAATCTGAACTGTCTTCATCCGAGGTTTCGTCATTGACCTCCTCAACAGAATCCGAGGTTTCGTCAGCTTCATTCATGTCTGATTCCTCCTCAACATGGATATTTTCCATGTGCCTCTCTAGATTAAACTTCTGTCCGAAGCATTTGTCACACTGGTGACACGCATAGGGTTTGGCTGTATAAATACCATTCAAGTTGACCCTGCGAAGGATGACCTTTAAATGACACGAAACAACTGAAATCGTTCCATATATCTTAAATATACACGTATTTACTGTTTCTGGTTTGCATATTTCATTGTTAAATTTTTCATTGTTTTATTGTTCAAATTGGTCTTTTTATTGCTGAAGCTGCTCTTTGTATTACTCTTTTTATTACTCTTCTACTGTTTTCATTGTTCACATTGTTCTTTTTATCGTTCAAATGAATTTTTTTAATTGATCTTTTCATTGTTAAAATATACTCTTTTCCTTGGTCAAACGGATCTTTATTTTTATTGTTCAAAATGAACTTTTTATTTTTCAATGGTCTTTTTAAGGTGTAAAGTGCTGTTTCATTGTTCAAATTGCTCTGTTTATTGCTCAAATAGTTCTTTTTATTGCTCTTTTCTTTACATAAATTGCTCTTTTTATTGCTCAAATTGGCCTTTTTATTGCGGGGGAAGTAAACGCCAAACCTACACCGTCCAACGAGATTACCAATGAGATTTTTAAACTTAATCCGTCTTCTAAGCAAATGTTGGTGAGCTTTGTCAAAAGCCCATCGAGTTTCAATTTTTTCATTGGTAATCTCATCTGCTCAACGTCTTCTAATTCCTTGCTTTACTGGTTACCTGACAATCGGCTTGCTCGACACCAAAGGGTTAAAAATTATAGTGACTCTTGTCAAATCTAGAGCTCACATTACTCCCACTTTGCAGCTGTTACACTAGCTCTATGTTTACGACCATATCAAGTTGTTGTAACTGGTCTTTTACTGTTGGCATGATTCTACCCCCAATACCATGTCAACTTGTTAACAATGTACAGTCCACCTAGGTGTTTAAAGATCTTCCGATTCCTTTTTCCTTTCTGTTCCTCATACTCCTAATTCATGGAGTGGTCGACCTTTTTGCAGGTCCCCATTTCTGGAATGAACTACCTTAATATTTGTTCTATCCCTTTAATTTCAGAGTTCGAAGTTGCGTTGGAATCCCACTTCTTTGTTAACAGTTATAGATTATTTAGTTATTTTTTTGTTTTTTTCTTTTAGACCGTGCTCACTTTTATCTGTTTTGGTTGACAACAGGCATTATTTCACTAACTTTGCATAACATTTCTGTTTCCAGATGGCTTTCAGATGTGTAGTTGCTTTGCCTATCTTCCTTGTGCTGATGAAAATAGTGATTTCTTGCGAGCACTGCACAGAAATTACACGTGAGTAGTAATCCAAATTCATGGCTAAAATATATTACTTCACCATTCGCAGTATGTAGTGCCTCAAGGTCTGATTCCGACCAAAGTATATTGGTAGTTTGTTTTGTTTGATAAGCTCCCAGGCAGCACTAACAAAAGAAGTGGCTAGAAAATAAATGTTAAGCATTGCTGGTGCTTTTGTTATTGTCGTTTAGTTGCCATGAATGCATAAACATTTCCTCGATCCTGTTTTAGTGATGCGTTCTTTGATATGTACGTGTTTTCAATGCGCAATACTTTATACCAATATTTAAAGCTGATGATAGCATATATGAACAACGATATTATCAGGAGTTTTTGTCTCTATGCAGCTGATTGACCTATGATTAAGGATCAGTGTATTGCTCTAAAAAGCCGTAACTAAGAAAAGCAAAGAGGGAGGAGAGGACACAGTCCAAAATTTCAATCAATCACCTCCTTCACATTATTCCTTTACCATACCTAAAATTAGACCTATCCTGATTTTCCCCTGCTTTTGTGCCCTTGGAATTCATTTGCTAGTATTATGGCATGCTCTGAATCAAGCACTTAATCGTTATGTGAGAGCTACCAGTTTACCTTGCTTGCGTAGAATAAGTTCTGCATTAATATTGAACGAGAGGCTCTACTTACAATATAAAGCAAGGTATGAGACAGAGAGACCCCCACCCCACACACACACTTTGTGTTGGTCATTGTTTCTCTGGAGTCCGAGGAATTCTTTTCAGGGGGATGTGTTAGGTAACAATGGTCTAGAGTGTATATAGCGATTGGAAATGTTGGAGGGGTAGTACCACTCACTCGCATTTCATGCTGGATATACAACTTATGCTTAACATGCAGCGCTGTGAAATTAGGTGGAGTAGAGGTACTTATCGCTGGTAAGATTTTAACATGTTTTTAAAAGACTGTTACAGTAGTTAATTTAAGAATTTCGCCCTGTATTGTATCACTGTATACTCTGTGTTTGGCCCCAAGACTTGTGAAAAAACCACAAGCGCAATCGGGTGGGACTTACCAGTTCAGACGTCTTAACCACTCGACCACCGAGCTTGCCGGTGTCGGCTGGCACAAGTAAGTATGAGGTCGTGGGTTCGAAGACCACCCGAGTACGTTTTCGATGTTTTCACAAGCCTTCGGGGGAAAACACTGAGTATACAGTGTTATACATTATAATTTATGTGAGGTAGGGCAGAAATTCAAAATTAATTAACATCTCCCCGGCGCAGATCCTCATTGAAAACAAAGACTGTAGTTACAACGTTTCATTATTTCCAGGGTGGATCCAAAACATTTATTTTTTATTTTGGCGTACTTTCTCGGTGCCTGAAAATTAAACAATCTCCTGAGGGAGAGGGACATCCTTTAAAATGCTGTTTACGACGTTGTGGACCTTGGAATTAAAAAAGAAATTGACAGAAAAAATCCTACCGTTGTTTAATTAAGCAAACACAAAAAGCATACAAAATACGATGTTTGTGTTCAAAACAGAAGTCATTTTTTTTGAAAAACCATATTATTTTTTGAGCCATTAAAGGTTTGCTTATTCTGAACACAATTCTCAGTTCTCCAAAAGAAATATATTCATTTAATTCCTATGGAAATTTCTCTTCAGCTTTATAAATATTTGTACTATACCTATCCTTCATAGAGCTGTTTGATCAGATTTTAGATTCGAGGAATAGAGTTTTATCTATAATCACCACGCTGAATATCCACATGGCTAAACCAGTAGACAAGGCTGTTTGGATTTGACGCCGTCTAAACGTGAAAGATGCTTAACCAAAAAAGGCCATTTAAAACTATTGCACCTAGTACTTTTCAAAATATTGAAATTAACTCTTAAAAATGCAGGGCCTGGAGCAAGGGGGCAAATGGTTGTTAACGACACTATCAGCAACCTTCAAGCCATTATGAAAGGGGTCATTGGGAAAGACGTCAGTGTATTTCTGTTTCGCATCGCCTGTGTGGAGTCCAAGTTTGGTACGGATAAAAACACGTATCGTTCTGGCTACCATGGAGGTATCTGGCAGGTAGATGAGATAGCGTTCAACGACACTCAAGACACTGGTAGCCATTCTAAGTTGAGTGGCAAGCATAAAATTATACTAAAGATCTGTGGAATTGACTGGACCATGGTTACCTGGAAGCACCTGAGGAAGCCCCTCTATTCAGGCATGGCTGCTTTGCTTTTTATGTCCAACAAACCATTTAACATCCCTGATGATCTTAACGGTCAAGCTGAGTATTGGAAGAAATACTACAATACAGCAAGCGGGAGTGGAACGGTGCAGAAATTCAAGGACGACGTTAGGGGACCAGATTGCATGTAGTATTTGAAGTTAATTGATATCATGTATCATTTTTCATTATTCATTTAGTTCATACTAAATGCTATAAATCCATTACACAGTGTACAGTAAGAAAGGCAAGGGATGTTAGTTAATTTCAGGACAACCATTAAATCACTCTCCTCAGTCATGCAACTATTATTATACCATAACGGAATTGAGAATTAGGCGTGTGGTCATTAGCGCGTAGCTGCGACTCATGTTTACAAAAAACGACATTACTTAGTATTTGCTTTTAATTCTACCTTTTACGTATACAGAATTTCAGGATACAGTGACGTTTATTGTACTCAGATAGGAAAGTTCCTAGTTTTGTTCTTGTCTCTACATATCGTTTACATCATTTTTACACAGAGACACATTTGAATCAAATAATAAATATTTTGGGGTTAACTTTTTGGGAAAATCACGGTATGTTATGTGTGGACGACAAATTGGTGAAATCAATATGACTTATTTAGTGAAATCGCTGAGCAACATCATCTTATGAAAATACATACTCTGACATCTGACATCATTAAAACAATCTCTCAATACAATGCTTTTAAAGAATGGTATGTTTTCCAATACTATATTTCAATTTTGTTTTAAACTGTGGTCTTAAGGTCAAACCATAATCTCAACTATGTGTTGCTGGTCAATGGTCTCACCAAACAAAATTCATTATTCTCGTAATCAGTTCAACCAGTAATGCCTTAGTTGCAGAATTTCCATGTGATCGACCTTTTTTTATTTGAAGATTAAATGGCACATTTAATTTAGTTTATAAGACTTTGTTCCCAAAGACCTATCTGAATATCCCTTACACTGCCGTAACATGCTGGAACAAGCTAAACAAGGCACAAGACGGTTACTTATTATGCAAGGGGCACGCTGTGTTTGGAACACATCCATTGGCTATCAGACACATGCCACGTGCGTCAGTGTACACGATTGGCCAAAAGTTTTATCATAGTAACATGCGTGTAATTTCATCACAAACGCCTTTCCCGTCGTATGTCAGAGAGCTAACCATCATGTTCACAACTGCATTCTTTTGATAGTAATAGGTGTCGTTTTCTCTTCCACCACAATCCCCACATTCACCGGGTATGTGACTATGGTTTGCTTCTTTTATTTTCCTTGGGACTCAGAATTTTCTCTGCAAGCAGTCGTATCAGCCCCCCAAACCACGGGTTACAACTGGTCATATGCTAGCACATTCAAGTTATGGAGGATGTGCAGAGGTTAAAAGAGTTTTGTTCTGGTGCTACCAGATACGCGTTGACTCAAAATTATTGTTTTAACTGAGGTCTACATAAAGAGAGTGAGATAACATTAAATCTGACTCAAGAGTTTTTAATGATTAGCGACGAACAAAAGTGGCATCCAATTTAGTTTAGGATATTTTCAAGATGTATTTTTTTTGCGTTGGGGAGATGAGCAGAGATGACAGTGCTTATTAATATACGTTGGGTAAGGACAAAACCGTTTAGGATATAAACTATATAAGCTAGCATATGACCGTTATATATAGTTTAGGATACTTTTAAAATGTGAAGGCTAAAACAACATAATAGCTGATTACATTACAAGATTCGCAAATAGGAGACAAAATGGATGAATCAATTTGTTTACTGTTACTCAAGGTAAAACTATATGAACACCAACTATATATTTAAGATAAATAACGAATAAAAGGCTCAGGGGCCCCCAAATAATAACAATGTCAAACTGTCCAAGCATTTTCTTTTCTTCTTCCATCGTTACCCACAAAATGTCCTCCTTTTACCAAGTGCCTTCAGGGCTGTTTCCCGGTTCAAGAATATACAAGCCCAGGATTTCCGATCTTGCATCATTGGGTACTTTTATTGGCTCCAAGTTTTATTCGAAATTTCAAGAAGTCTTCACCTCGCACAAAGCATTTTTACAAAGCTTTTATCATTGCGCCGAGACGCAGCCACAGTTATATCTAAGCACACGCAGCCTTACGATACTAAGGCGAGCGGTTAACCATACGGCATACTATTTTCTGTAATGTAACTGGGATAAGCGTTTAAGTACCACCTTAGAAACAATAAGCGTATATCCAACGTCCCCTGTACATTATATGTGGTTCACTGAAGTCTGCATTTGCAAAAACCTGATTTAAAACTAGCGTGTCATAAGAGAGCTCACATTTATTTGCAAGGGGAAACCAATTGTGTTAATTTCATGGTTTCAAATCCGGGAATCTGGAAGCACAAACATCTATCGGTAGAGCGTTCCCCTGACCTATACATGCCGCAGGGGGCTAAAAATGTCCCAGGCCGATGTGGTTCAGAGTCTACAGGTGAATGATGAGGCTGAGACAAGGCAATCTACAGAACAAGTGTGATCATTATTGTAGTTTTGAGTGAAGAATAATACCCTGGGGAGATTTTCTTGCATCTGTTACCTTTTAAAAATTTATTTAGACTATCTTCAGACAGAAAGCTAACTAAAGTCTGATTTTATTTCGTTTCACTGTGTTAACCTTTTCCACAATACAGGATTGGATTCCCAATAAAGCTGTTCAAAACTGAACTCCCCACGCTGTCTGCCATTATATCATTGTCATTGAGAAAATACATACAAAATAAAAAGAAAAACATATTGCAGTATACCAACACCAATTGCAAAAAGAAAAAAAAGTGAGCTGCTGGATAGTTACTTTGACTATTACAGAAAAAATTATGATGAAACATTACAACGAATATCTTACAAGAATCAAGGTACTTTTCTGAAGGTCCAAAGAAATTACGTCAATATTGATACAGCACTTTTGGAACAATCCGTTAATAACTGACCAAATGTTGATCGGTAGTACAATTTTGATGCTGGATGCTTACTTGTTTTCATGGCAGTTAGTTTCATGATAGTGCAGTGTCCAAACCAGTTGAAGGCAGGGTTTCCATTGACCTTGTTTTCATCTCGTTTATGAGCTTCAACTTCTCCTCACGCACGGCCCTGGCCTGCAGGTACTCAGATGCAGCGGTAATGAGCGTGTAAATGTACGGGTTTAAAGATGAATTGATGGGAAGGACGAAGACAACAAACCAGGCATACGCCTCTGGGCCAATGTGCACCGCCCCTGACTGGGACAAAATCCCAATAATGATCACCGGCATCCAACAGGCAAAGTCCGTACCCACTATCAGCGCCATCTTAGCAGCCATCTTGATCTCACGACTACGGTGCGCGGTTTTTCGGACCCTTTTAGCTGTGCGCTTGACCTTGACAAATATGGCAACATAGGAGCAAAGGACAATAAGAAAACACACCATGTTGACACCCAGAAACAGGACAATGGAATAGGTCCAAACTGGCTGACTGCCTTGTCCAATTTGCACGGCAACTGTGTAAGAACCCAGGGGATTTCTTATGTCGGCCTCTTGGACAATGTAACTCTCCGGTTTAGTCAACAGGGGGAGACCGATACAAACGTCCGATAGACCGTAAACATTAGAGTCATCTCTGGTGAGGATGGTAGGCCAAATGCTCAGACTCAAAGCAGCTATCCATATGGTCAGAACCAAGCCTGTGGCCGATTTCTCCCGGAATCTGACCCCACTGAAGGGGAAAACGATTGATAAGAAGCTATCGATGCTAATCAAAGTTACAAAGAACACCGAGGCTTCGCTGGATAGAACTGAGATCACCCCGGCTATCTTGCAGACCGGACTCGACCGCCACTCGCTCGGTACACTGGAGTACTTCTCACCAAAATACACATCAGCCCCCGCAATTATCAACATGTACACCCCCATCATGAAGTCAGAAATTGCTAAGTTGAGCACCAAGAATGAATATCTCTTCTTTCCTCCATTTGTTTTTCCTTGGCAACACCTCCAAACTATGACCACCGCGTTGCCGATGAGAGCGCTTAGGCCCAGAACCCACATAGCAACACGCAAGAGTTTGTTTTGCATTAGATTTCCACAGAGGTTCAGTGGAGGCATGGCCTCAGTAGTCTTGCAGTTCTCTAATTCAAAACCATTAACTGACGCAACAAAATCGCAGCATAACCGGTAGTTGTCAACGTACCTGTATTAGACCAAAGCTCAGAGACAATAAACATTTCCAAAATATTCTTACAGGATACGGTGCTTCTTGTTTCTAAAGGCCATGGGCGTTACCAAGATGTTTTCCATCGGGAAAGCACCAGTCGCTGCCAACGTGACAAACCACTAGCAGTGGAAATGGTCAATTTCAAGGTACAATGATTATTTAGGCATATTGCTGATTTTAATTCTTATTCCCGTTTTAATTTCTTTCCCTTCAGCCTTTTCTACCCAACATCTTTTTTTCTGCTTTTTTAAGCAAGGAGGTGCATCTCTGCAATGTCCTCTGCCTCGCCTAAGAATTTAACCATTACCATTATGTGTCAGGAATCACTGTACATCTATCTTCAAAATCAGACAAGCCAAAAAAACTGTTCAAACTTACAGGTCTTTTAGTTTCTTGAGACCGCTCAATGCATTCTTCCTAATGCCAACAGGTTTCGAGGGGTTCAATGGCACGCCTCTTGTCAAAACTCTGTTTCAAGGTGAATGTCAACATGTTGTTAGATAGTAACTTCAACATCCACACAAAAATTCAATTGAAGATGTGCGATCAGTTTCTCAATTTTCCACTTACAGCGTTCTCAATTCTGCAAGTCCGTTGAATGCCTCACTTTGTATCTCATCAAAAAAGATGTTCCTGGCAATTCTAGTTTGGAGCAAAAAAAAACCCAGTTATCCCTCAGGCGCAAATGTTTCTGGTTTAGTGTGCTGGCTCCCTACAGAATAATGTGCTCTCAAAGCGCAGGTACATTTGTGTTGATACAAAATAGCTGTTCATTGAATCTAGCCTCATATTGTTGGAAACGAATTTTAAAAATAAACCCTACTTACAGGGCGTCCAGATTCTCCAGCTCGCTAAATACGAAAGAGCCAATTGTTGAGATTGAATTTTCAGATATATCTCTGCAGGGAAAAATAATTAAGGGTAAACTGCAGTTGTTAATACCTAAAATATTATTTACATAATTATTTACTTCTTGGTTCGTTTTAGGAGGTGTAAATATATAGTAATAAGTGTTATTCATCCCGAAAAACATCCACACGTTGTTAATGAAAAAGTCTGCGCTGGATAAATTTTAAATAATCCAACCGATTGCGTCAGTCAGAAAGGCTAATAAATAAAGTCTTGTGATGTAAATAGAACGATCTTTGTGCACATTTGTCTTAGTCATAGACGTAACAGTGGAGGCCTTCCCCACGGAAGATATCCATGCCCTTGTGAAATTTTGAAATTAACAAGACTACATAGAAACGGTTATTTGAATCCAGTGTCTCGTTTAAAAGGAAACCTTAGGTGCCTTACCAGTTTGCTTTTTTAAAAAATCTACTCACAACAGCGTCAAATTTTGGAGACCGTCAAAGGTACCGTTTAAGATGACAGTTATATTATTTTGAGGCAACCACCTAAAGGAAAAAATAGACATGAGTTTTTTTTCAAAATTGTAAAAAAGTATGAAATTGCAAAGTATAATGGAGAAGACAGGATAAAATACTGAATACTTTGTAATTTCATATACTTTTGAAGAGAGTTAGGAGGACGTTTTACTTCTTCATTATATACAACGTTAGAGGCGGATCCAGGAGTTTTTTTGCAGGAGGTCAAATGTTTGTTTGAGATAGGTAGGTTACCGTATTTGTCATCGTTTTTTAAAGCAATTTCATCTCCTCATTTTGTCTCTGACCGAGCACTCAAATGAGGTCCATTTAAGGGTTATTGTTTTTAAGGCGGGCTTACAACCTTTGGATGTAAGCTGCTTCAACAAAGAAAATGTCAATAAGCAGAGGTTGACCCCACCCTACTATGGTAACAGTATCCAACACGAATAATCACCGCCATAGTCAAAACCTTACTGTGGAAACTAACACCATAATTCCTTTCGAACAGAAACATAACAAATGCCTACTTAAAAGGAAGACATTCGAAAGTTGAATTTAACAGGCAGAGCCTTGAATTTGCACAATTCGTACTTACAGCCCTTTAAGGTTTGACAAGTTCTTGAACATGCCCCTGTTGAGAACGCTGTAGTTTCCACCTGAGAGATAGCTGAAATCAATTTAAGATAAATACATTCGCTTTAGCCCAACCTACAGTTCACTATTGCCCTGCCAATAAAGCTGACTTGGAACTCGAAACAGTCTGGCACTGCCCACGTTTCACAAATTACAATGCATATGATAAATTCAGAGGACACAATTAAAAGGTGGTTTCCCTGTGAACAAGGTCAATTAATATGAGCACAAGAAACAGAATACATTAACTGAAGCATACTTTTATTTAAATTAAAATCTCTATATTAGAGTTAAAATCAGAGTGTCAAGGTGCAACTGTGAAATAGTGCATATGGTCAGGTTCAGGCTATGACTTCAAATAATTTGTGTGTCCATGGAAAATGCATGATCCCTACAGCTTTTGGCTTCACCATGTGCACATTATATTTTCAGATATAGTATAAAAATGAAGGTATGAACTGAGTGGTACCTTTAGGCCCTACCTGAAGTCGTTTAATTAAAATCCTGTAGATGTATGCATGTACCAGTAAAAGTGACAATTTAAAGGTACACTTGACATAATGTTAGGGCGTCCAGCGCCCATAAACGTTTCCAGTGGCAAATGATCCTGTTCTACTCAAAGTGAGAGGTGAATTGCAGAAAATAGCATCCGACCGTTTTTCTATTCCCAATGCTTCTAACACTGTAATTTCACTTGAACTTTGACTGTCATTTGTTCCAGGTCTCTCATTCTGGGCGTGTGGTAAAAATGATTCAACCGATCTTCAACATATCATTATTATTGGGCAATATACGGCTTGGAGGCAAAATACGAAGATAATGGGCCTCCAGATGGACTGAGAGAGAGCTCGATGTTTTAGCAACAGAGGCCCTTTTGTGGAAAATGATCTGTGTCGGTAAGGAATATGAAATGTACGCGTTACAGTCGCGTTGGTACCAACAAAATGAACACCTCTTCTTATATAGCTCTCCGGAGTGGGAGCGTGCAGCCAAACCACCTCAGAAATCACGCGATCTGATTGTTCTACCAACTGCCATGCATCACCTGATCGAACTACCTTTGAGAGGGGTTTCAATTTTGGGATCGCCCTGGCAGTGACTGGAACAGGGGGGATCCATCATCATATGTTTGTGCACAAAACACTACTACATTATTAAATACATGGAATACCTACTCCCGTCTAAAATACTCCTTCCTTTTGGAAAATGTATCAGGCCATTGTGTGGGATAATTGCCAACGTGTCTGGAAACTTGTGGGTGGTGCCAGCATTGTAAACAGTGTGATTGACAGGGCCAAGCCTGGGTCTGGAGAAGCTTGCCACGTGGAAATATTTACACTGTCTAGGCCCAGCTGTAGTGCTAGAAAGGCCCTGGATGAGTGCGTCACGGTAATTCAAGCATGATTTTGTATAGTGGGAATTTCCCAAGTATTTTTAGTATCGCCGATGTATTTCAGTATTGTTGAATTCAGCGCCCACCACTCCAGACCACGCCCCAAAAAGACACTTCCTTCACAAAACATACCGAGAAATGCCTAGGAAGGCCTCCGTCTGATTTAATTTGGAAAAAAGGAAAACATTGAATAGGGATCGTTTAATTACCTAAAACTAAATCTGAGACAATTTGGCCACAAGGTGCTGAATAGTGTCAGATATTGATGTAGGTGCCTCCACGGAATCACCCCACTCCAGATCACGTCCCCCAAAAAGGACAATTCCCCCTCAAAACATACTGAGAAGTCTTCCTAGGAAGGCCTCCGTCTGATTTATTTTAAAAGAAATGGAAAAGGGCATTTAATCATGGGATCGTTTAACTACAACTAGATTTGAACCTCTTTATCAAAATGTGCTGCATTGTGTCAAAAATTGACGTAGGTGCATCCTCGGAGGGGTGTTTCTTTACGAAGCGGATACGTACAGGGTCTGTGTCCTTTGAACTATGTCTGCAATCGTGGTCTGACTCCAGCCATGCCTGCATTGTACGCTGTCAGTGACGACGTCGCAATCACAACCTTCCGGGCAACGCTTTCCTAAAATTTAAAACAAAATTAAAAGGTAAGAGACAAATGCTAGATTTAAAAAGCTGAAAAACAAAGAAGTAACATAGTAGGAAATAATTTTTCTTGTTTTCTCTCCTGTTTGTGTCTCTGTTTCCAATATTACCAAATCTCTGACCAGTGACTTTTTTCACGCAGTTAATAATCATATTTTTCCCAAGGTGCATCAAACTATTTGACTTTATTGTCCATTAACTTTGATCTGCCAAGGGCTGTTGACAACGCTCAGCTGGATACAAGGTTAGATTTTGTCTTGCCCCAGGACTGGTTTTACTGTTTTCGCCGGTGCACACCGTGCAGGGTGCATGCTCTGGAAAGCACAGCCGAATAGCACTACTAGTAGAGAGTACTACGTTCACAAGAGACGACCTGCCACAAAAAGTAGTCTTGACGAATCTGTCAAGCTTATCCGAAAAATTCTGAACATAGCTCCCGAGCTCAAGATAATGAATAACAATGCGCTAAGGCACTGCCGAAGAGAGTGCGCCTTTCAGACTGCAGTTTTTGGCGGTGTGCATGAGCGATAATTATTCATGGTAATTCGAACGTGTGAGGCGTGCTCGTAATTTTAGGGTCGGTATACGTGGCTTAATCCATTTCCCGTATAGAGCCGTGTTAAATTCCAACCAGGCCCGAATAGTTTGGACACAGGAATGTACCACATTCGGAGTTGGTCTCATCGTCAGCAGCTGGGCAATCGGGTTCCCCGTCACACACGTTGTGCCAGTGTATGCAACGATTTGAATTTGCACACTGGAAAAAGTCCGAGCATTGAATTTTATCTAAAGCAAAAGCAAACAGAAATGTAATCAAGCTTTTACTGTACAGTACGTACACCAATCATTTAATTCCATTCTTCAAAAATTACAGCATTGCATTCTGTACTCAAACCCTGCTAAACTAATGGTGGGGTTTTCATTTCATATATTGGAAACACTTCTGATATCGCACACCCCTAAATTTCAAAACTAAAAATTAATTTAAAAAAATAAGCTGCGTTTACTTATATCAGGTTCATTGCCCTCCCTTTTTCCAAACGCCACTAACGGCTACACAACCACAGCTTTTTTCGTTTTAAGTTGGAAATTAATGCCTATTTTTGCAGGCCTGCCCTACACCAAACTATACCACCAGACAGGACGCATCCACAACTGCAGAATCTTTCAACATCAAAAACAACTCCTTCTGTTCCAACGATGGTGAAAATTTTAAAATCCACCCTGAAAGCGGTCGCAACCCCTTTGCTTCCTGCTATTGAACCAACAATAGAGCCAACTTGAGTTGTCTATTTATATTAGCTTGTTTCCGGAGCATGAGCTAGTTCTAACAAAACGAACAAGGGCAGGGTCGCCTGTAACAGACACACTGAGTGCTCTGATAGTGGCTAGTGAACAATAAACGTTAAAAACAGGTGCTATAAATTGGCAGTTGCATTCAAATGAAAACAAACACAGAAAAAACCTCTCCTCACCACAGCCGATCTCATCTGACCCATCCACTTGGCAGTCCTGAAACCCGTCACATCTAGCATTTGGTGAAACGCACGACCCATCACCGCAGTCGAAGAGGTCCGAATCCGGGCAGGACGTTTCATCTGTTTGCCCAACCAGAAAACGAAAGACGTCCGTTTCAAGATAATAACCACTGATGAACGCCAAGTATACATTGACACAACCACTTGTCGTCTTTTCACTATATTTTCGACAATTTGATGTCCAACTGATACTTCAAGTTATTTCACGTCCAGATTGTGGCTGATCGACACGAGTATTGAGTATTTGTGTTGACTAAGAATCTTAACGAAGTTGGCTTCACATGGAAAGAGCGCATTTCCTAAATTACCTCTTGTAAGTAAAGATTGTAAAATTAATTCCAGTCAGTTTTTGGCACACAGGTCGATAGATATGGAAAAATATTCATGCATAAAAGTGGAGTTCATAGATTGGACTGACAATGTGACATGAGCCATGTGCACACTATAAAAAAACTGTTTTGATCGTTAACCGGCGCAGGTGTTTTTAGAAGTCGACAAGCCTCTTCCATCAATATTACTATGCGTATAATGTCATTCCCACCATCATCAAATAAATTGGCAACCCTCAAGAGTGTTGTAAGCAATGGGCTCTCTCGCAAAAGTGAAAAATGTCATTTAGGTTGCATTTATTCGTAAAATCCAATTGATATGTTCAACAATTAATCCAAAAATGGCTTGCAAAATAACCCTACCTGCTGTTTGATAGACTATGGACTAACATTTGATTTTGAGCGAAAAAGAGACCAGCTGGATTTCTACAATCAGGTTAGAATTCATTGCTGATGAAGTTGCTATATATATTTCAATTAAAACAAACCAGTTCGAAGACTAAATGTAATGATAGGGAGTTCGAAAATGTAACTGAATGTTAAATTTTAGGTAATTTGCTTCAAATTCATTTTACATATTTTGATTCGACAAGTAGGCTCTATTACACTGCAACGTGTGCACAAACTTGTCAAGCAACCGACATAGATTTCAGTTTCATTCTGTTATGCTTTGGTATAAATGTATACGGCGTACTGTTTGCTGAGAAGTTGGCAAGAATCTGCAGGCGAAAACCCTGAAATGACACGGTCTTGTCTGAGGCAAAATACACCAGGGCCCAGCTGCAGTTGAACACCATTGTGCGCACTTTGCTCGTTCCCCGGAGCTCGAACACCATCCCTTGGCCTCCGTGCAAGGTGCTGCCTCGGACTTCAACGACATCCTTGGACCGCTCGGTCTGGAAATCCAGTATAGTCACCAGGATGGACTTGGATTTGCTGGACGTGATGTTCCAGACGCAGTAGATACCCCATGGGTAGTTTGACGGATAGCCAGGGGACTCGAGAGGGACCGGATAGTGCCAGACATAAAGACTGCGTGGCCCACAAATATCTTGATAAAAACAACATGAGGAAATCATATGTATGTTTTCAATCTTTGTTAAAACTGCACCTTTTCTAAGTCCTTCACAAATCGTCAGAGGGCCTTGAATTCATAGTCTTGTCACAACGATCATAGGCAGTATTTTCCAAATGTTGCTTTCAAATTTACCCAAACTGAACAAACGAAATTAAAAAGACAGGACTGGATAAAAGCCACATTCCCCGTCAATATTGTTCTTGAAATTCCAGCTTTGGATCTGATTTTTACGAGATGAAAGCAATTAACAGCAATCGGAATCTTATGTAATATTTACGTGAAAGTCAATCAAAATCCAATATCAATACTGTGCCGTCAAAACATAACATGTATTTTTTCAATCTTAATAAAAAACTCATTTCATGGTGACATCCCGCTGATCGTATCTATATATGTGCTACTTATTTTGCGAAGAGTGATTAGCCACTTTTTATTGGATAGTTTTGCATTCGAATTTCTTGAGGTTTCAGGCCCGCAATAATGAATGCTCTTTTTGCAGGAATAGCCCAACTGGGTTTCTTAAGAATGAACACAGTAGAGGTTAGCAGAATATGACCCTCGTTCAATTGCTTTGCGAGTAACTACTGGAGCCCCTACCCTGATAACACATCAGGTGACCGTATTCGGACGTGTCGTTCTGCACACAAATGTGATCCTCTCTATCACACTTGAGATACTCATCTTCGCAGGAAACTGAAAGAAAGAATAATATTTAATATTGCCATCAACAGCCACTTGAATGTATAGCACTGATTTTTGTTATGCCTCATGGTTTGCTTTAGAGGCACTTTTAGTGGCAATTGCTAACTAGGCAAAGGTTTTAAGTGTCTGTTAGGTACCACAAAAGAGCCGCAACTCATAAATCTTTCCTCGGGACCTGTCCTGCTTGTAGGTGTTATTCTGGCACCTTTCACAGCTTACACCGTTCTTTATTATGGAAATCTGGGACTGGTGATCTTAGTCTGTAACAGACTGTACATCTAAAATCTCCGAAAGTGGACAAAATGTTCCAACCCATTTCCTTGTTGGTGGTTACTGTCTTCAATATCTGCTGACGTTGGGTACGTTAAAATGAATCTCTTTTCAAATGACCCGTATGCATCACGGCTCGAACAAGAATTCCGAACTTTTTTCTTTGTATTTTTAATATTTTATCCCCACTTTGATTACAGAAACTGACCATAAATTAACGGTCTTGTTGGTAATACACTTACATAAAAAACAGGGTTGCAAGCGTCTTCGATAATGCCTCGTACTACAAGGAATCTGCCCATGGCAATGTCTGTCGAAGCTACTGTATCGACAAGGCGGTATGGACCCGAGCGAAAACAAGAGAGAGCGCAATTTTTCTAGCAATGGAGGCTAGTTTGGTGTACACTTTTAGTCAACTCCTTTTGGTGCGCACTGCTTCACTGGTTCACAGTCGACAACAAGTGGAATACGTTTCGTATGCCTTGCTACCAACAAAACGAGCATTTCTCCACCATCATAGCTCTTATCAACCGATGAGGGGGTGCTTCTACTCTAGGTGTGTTGTTTCCAAGTTTCTGATATCCAGATCTGGTATGTCTACCATATCAACTGATTCTCTGCCTTAGTAATCGTTGTTGTCCGGCAATTATGTCAGAACAGGTAAATATGGAATAACTGAACAGACGGCGTAAAAGTCATATGTGTTTCATTCAGTGTTTTACATATATCCGTTTGCCAGACAGGCACCTTAAAAATATGAAGTGAGCATCTGTGATAGCTTTTAAAAGGTCAACGTCGTGAAAATGTGTGCACAGCGGCACCTATCACTAAAAATGATACAATAAAAAGAAGTTTAGATTTTGGGACATCGATAGTGATCTTCTAGTTTGAGGGCGACGCTTAAGGAAAAGCCTATTCAGCACATTTTGTGCAGGCAAGAAATGTTATATCACCAAGTCAACCATGAGTATTCTCCTGTCCCTCACCCCCTACTGTAAAAACAGCCCCTTACAGATCAGACCTGTGACATTATTTCGTATCAAGATGTGATGGACCTGACTAACAAAAGCAACTATTCAACAGCATAACTCGAGGGGTACTTTAGCTGGAGAGGGCTGTTCAAGTTACCTTCGTCAGCTGCCTTTTGTTGAACCCAAAGCCGAAATCCCTCATCTGTAATTATCTCGTCCGAGAAGAATTTTACAAACATTGTGTTTCCCCTTGAAGCAACGCTACGTGGAAAACGCTCCCTGAAACGTTAAAACCAAAGTACTTGAAACGTTTGATCTAAATCAGTGCTTATAAAGGCGTACAGCTGCGCAAGAAAAAAATCAGCCGCGACAGACTCATTAGGAATCCTGTGGGTAAATTGACTTTGCTAAATAACGCTCAAAACGCATTATATTTGACGCCCTGCCTCATCGATTTCCTGTTATTATGCCAAAGATAAAAAGTTGTTATTGTAGATTTCAGATTCTTACCCCGTTACTTTAATAAAGTAGTCAATGGACCCATTTCCATTTCCTATGTAGAGGTAGTCATAGCCTTCCTCCAAGGAGAATTCAAGGAATGTGAGCACTATACGATTCCCCACATCTGCTACCAGATTCCAAAGACATTGGGCCCTGTTTGGGTACCGGTAGTCCTCATTCCAGCCTGGTGAGGTGATTACTGCGATGCTGTTGCTAGACAGGTCACGGAAGGACTCATCGCATGGATCTTGTGTCGAGAAAAATGAAAGGTATGTGTTTCCTCGACTGTCACTGAAAACCTTTTGAAGGTATTCGAAGTAGGTTCTTCTTGGAATCAGTGATTGCTGTCAGAACCATTATTTTGCTGTATCTTACTTTAGGCTTTCCAGAATCCATACAAGATATTGTATTAAAGTCTTGGTTGGGCAAATATAACGTATCAGTAATGTATATTAGTAATCTCTTCATCTGTTTGGAGTCTACGCTTCAGTCTCTGGCTAGCTATTGGAGAAGTATAATTGTGGTATCCATACCTCCTCAAAAGTGTCAAACAACCTACCACAATCAAATTCGTCTGAAAGGTCCGTGCAGTCTTGCCACCCATTACACTTTTTGTTGGAAGCAATGCATTCTCCTGACAAACAGGAAAATTCAGTTGGAAGGCATTCTCCTACAACGGAGTCAGACGTGAATTCTCAAACAGATGAATAAAATCGATATAGATTACGGTATGCCAGCAGACAACGGCTTACAAAGACCCCTACTTTCTAGCTTGGGACCCGGATCTTTACCCCATCAAACCATCTTTTGTGCATTACTTGAAGTACAGTTGCGACAATTTCAAGCTCTTGGATCTGACTAAAACAAACAGCAAGATCCATAAGCAGAAACAAACGACAAAGTCTGCAACAACCTCAACCATCACAACTGAACACAACAAATTCTGAAAAAAGCAGGGGCGACCAAAATAAAGATCAAGGGCGTGCATTTGAAAAAGGCATATTTCATTGCAATTAAAACAGTCATGGTGCCACGTGTGGTAGTGTCATTTTTAGTATGGTCAATTGGTTACAGGAGAAAGCTTTCAGTTCAACATCAGCTCATGTTGTATTTACAACTCACCGCAGCCAAACTCATCAGAATATTCCGGGCAGTCTGCCATCCCATCGCAAACAGAAACCTGATCAATGCAGGCTAGGCCAGACAAACAAGCGAACTCCTTTTCTGAGCACTCTGTGGCAGAGGTGAATGAAACGATTTTTTTTTTGGAGTTATATTCATATATAATAGTGAATGGAGTTGAAAATGCGTAGGGTTGGGTATAGTTTTGCTCACACCTTGGCGGTAGCCAGGTTATTTGATGGATGAACTAGATGAAAGCGGATTGGCTACCACTCGGAAATGCCTGGGCACGGATTTACAACTGTCAGCCAACATTAAAATCAGAAAAGGTGTGGGGTCATGGAGACAATCAAGTCAGTCGACAAGTCAGTCGACTAGTCAGTCAAATGAAAGAGGCAAACAATGGCAAAGGAATGTCCTTTTCGCAGCTCATTTTAAAATAGCTTGTCAGATATGACTAAGGACTGAACGACGAATGCCTGACTTGTGGTGGCTTATGTTGACTTGTGATTCCATCTCTGAGATCTTTCGGGATTTTCCCTCCCACATACCAATGTTTAAGTTGATTATGTAGCAATTGTTAGGCCTTATTAAAGACTGCTAATGACTACTACTTTCTCTAACAAAATCTTGCGACAAAAGGCCAAACGTCGGAAAATGTTACTGCCAGTAGCCTTATCTTCTGTGTATACACATTAAGCAAATTGGCGATTACCTCCCTCCCAGACCTCTTTATGCCAGTCAACTCTCGCCCCCTTGGGCAAGTTTGAGCGACGACTATAGTTACCTATCGTTGAACTACCATCGCTTGAGCGATGGATTGGTTTTAACCATTTAGTCAACCATTTCGGGCCAGGCCCAGAGAAATGGTCAGGCCCCTTGTTATCAATAGGCGATTTCATTTATCAATTCAGAGAGCACCATTTACACAACAGTAATGGAAGGAGACTTCAATGACCATGTACGATGCGAGGCTCGCAACCAACGGTGAAATATGAGTAACGATGAGATTTAATTAAAAGAAAATTGGGTCAACTATGGTTGGTCGTGTGTAACTGAATTGCATTTGTGAACTATTAAAAAGCAATGGACTACTGGTCGAACTGTAGTTTTGTGCCCCATCTTGCCCATTGCTGGGCTAAACAGCGCCCTCTGTATTATCAAACTACTCAGCACACAGGTGTTGTCCACAGCCAAAGCGATCTTTCACATGGTAAAACAGTAACCTTAACAAAAGTGGTTGTGGACGCATCCCCCAGTCCGGGCCCAAGGCCTGTCCACCCCCCCCCTCCTTTAGAGTATGGAATAAATCTGGTGCTTGTGTATCTTGGTCATTGTTTTAATTGTAACTGAACCCATTGAAAGCCACCTTCCGGAAAATAAGCCTCCCCAAGTGGCCCCCGGTAAGAAATACCCTAGTTTACGCCACTGCTCAAAAACACCTCATTAACATGTGAATGTTTGGGTTTGGGGGGTACATATTTTCGGTTTCGGTTAACTTCATTTATACCCGTTACTTGTTTTTGCGGAGTAACGTTGGTATGAGCCTTTTGCCATTGTGTGTTTTCGTCAGGATTTATAGAGATACGGGATGAAAATTCCAAGTCACTATTGGCGGAAAAATGTCATGTACTTACTAACAGGAGCGTACTGCCGGGCGGATATGTTCAGGGTTTCAGTTTCAGTGTCCTTGTAGGGATCCTGATGGCATTCATTTGATATCCACATTTTGGACGCGTTGACCGACAATGATCTCGGAAACGCCGAAGCCTTGTTCATGCCCAGCGAGCCTGACAACATGTTGTCGACAGTTCTGACAGCGCGGTTCCCGACTTCGCCTTGGGATCCGCTATGGAGACGGGAACCCGCACCAAAGGTAATCTTGCAGTAAGCAGTATCCAGAATTCTGGCCTGTATCTGGTACCCAGTCTGGGCAACGATTATCCACAAGCACTGCGTGGTGACGTGGTGATGTTCAACAAAGTATGTTAGGCTGGGCTGCATGTGAATTGTCTCGTTACCACAAAATCCTAGACAGATGAGAGTTTATGTGGACTTTGCAAGTTATATTTCACATTTTATCGAGATCAGCTAGAAGATTTATTTTTATTTCAGTTTTGTTATGAGTCTGATTTATTAAATTTCGTGGGCGAAAGTACCTCCGATAACTGTTTATACCTGTAAACTGTAAGATTTTGAATGCCTTAACCAGAAGAAAGATGAACACATGCAAAAAATCTCCTTCATTTCCGCATAATCCTTTTGCAAATTTGTTTTTACACTCAAATAGACTATTTCATGCAATTTTTTTTCCAAAACCAGCATCATTTCAAAGTGTTAGCACAAAAGCTATCTGTAATACCTAAATATTTGGGAAAATATGTATCTTGGTAATGATTTATTTTAATTAACCATAACTCGCATTTCCAGACGAGTCCTTAAGAGATTGTTGAGTGATCGAGTTTGCGGTAGCACCATGTATAGGCATCTTCAAAAAAAGCTTCAAAGTTTAAGAATTTGTTCATCTTTAAAGCTCAGTACTGGTAATCAAAACTGAAACGAGCGCTCCGTTAATTTTTGTTTAGTATTGTTGAGTTGTAGCTCTTGCACTTAAAATCGAATAACCTGCGTTTAACCCAATCGCTTTTGTTTCCACCCTCACAGGCCTTTAATTGAACCTGCGTTAAAACACAAAGATGTGTGAGTTTAAATTAACTTGGAGTTCGAAAGTCTGAGAAATAAAAATAAAAGTTTTACCACACAGTAGTTCATCCGAATAGTCCTGGCAATCAGCTTTTCCGTCGCACAATTTATAACCCGAAACGCATTCACCTCTCCACGAACAGAGGAATTCCTTTGGGTCACAGTTGCCTGGAGGAGAAACATTCTTGCTTTGTTTAAGGATTTGTCGAACAAATGATGAATCATAGAGCCATTGTCTTGTCAATGGTTTTTTCGTTCGCACTGATGGTGTAATTAATCTTCTACAGTACAGTACCGTGAACAATCTGCAAAAGCTTCAGTAATGTTACTTTTCAACTAAGAAGTAATGGTTAATGGGACCAAACCCAGATTATCCCCTCAAAATGCAAACACGCGAATATTAACCCAATAGACTTTGACGCCAAAAGGAGCAGGAACAAAGGTCCCTTTAATGAAAGCCTGGTACTGTTTGCCGTTAACAAAAAGTGTCATTTTTACTGATTGGCAGTGTTTGTAGCGTGGAAAAAGACCTTACGTCGAAGACGTTATGGACACTTGTGTAACTAAACTTGTGTGTTATTCGTTTTTAACTGACCCATTCAGTTGCTCCTTTTGATCATTTCGTACCCTTGTATGTTATTAAATAAAAAGTAAAACGAACAGAGTCGAGAGGCTCGAATTTACCACATCCTAGCTCGTCTCCACTTGCAGAGCAGTCTCGTGTTCCATCGCACTTGTACGAGATGTCCTCCAAACAACCTCGTCCAGATGGACAAGTATACTGTTCGTCGTCACATTCTGCAAAAAATAAGAGGACAGAAAGAGCCGGTCTTGCTGTCTGAGTAACATACTTTTTTGTTCGCAACCTAGGAGCGGCGTTCCAAGAAAAGGACAATTAACAGGTTTCCTGGGTTGGGCTTGTAGCTTCAGTTTGACGGCTTGACATAGATGAAAAAAATAACTCTTTTTAAATATGCTGATGTTGTACATTATGAGACCTGAAAGTGACCAGTTGCAGTGCCAATTCAAAATCCTTGAAGACAGTTGGTATGTACAAATTTATATTTGCATTCAATTTTCTTTCATTTGCTTCTCCAGAAAATATCCAAAATGTCGCTTGAGACATTGTTTAAATGAATTGCTCAGCAAAAAGTGTAACGTAAAATTTGCCATAATTCAAGCCTCTCGGTGTTATCAGAAGACTTCACTCCGTCTGTTGTAGTCCCTCGACAATAGTCAAGATGTTAAATCAACACTTCGAGTTTTGCAGTGGAAATTAGGGAAGTTAGCAAGTTTCCTGGCGTGACATATTGTCCCAAAGATTACACTCCCGCTTCCAAAAGAAATTCATGACGAAGTGAGCAACTCGGTGGACTTGTAAAAAATGGGCATTTGGCAAATTATTACGTGACGATCTGAAGATAAAACAATAGGCCTAAAACATACGATTTGCAATTTCTTGAGATGAATACGCGTTCTATGTAAGTGTGTGTTGTTTAGGATTGTTTATTGGTCATTTTTGTCTTTAATTTTTTTATGTATTTTTAACTTTTACATCAGGAAGACGAGGTGGCATGGGTGCGATGAAGCAGGATGTCATACATTCCATCTCTTTCTTTTTTCAAAACCCCTCTCAAGGTAATTTTCGATGCTTTGCTCGGAAGAAAACGAAAATAACATTTGGACGAGTGTGTAGAAATCATATTTCAACAGCTACAAAACATGATATAAACATTCGACACAAAGAGCCCCTCCGCGGGCTCCTGATGCTGGCTACTGGTTCTGAGGTTCAAACGAGCAAGCTCATATTTCACATGTAATTCTCCTTACCTGTAGCGTAATACGCTGAAACGATGAACCTAATCTTCAGTCTCCTCCATGAGACACTTGGCTTCGACTCCTGTGAGGTTACCCAGATTTCAGTGCCACTGGAAAACACAGTGCGAGGCAAGGGCGCGATGCCAGTTTCACTATCGATTACCAACAGTCGACTTTCGGGGTCGAGACTGTCCCAGATTGTCAGTAGCAACCGGTGTCCTTCGGCTTCGACTACATCCACGTGAATCCGGACGCCCTCCGGCCCTGCAAGTCTCCAGACACACTCGGGGAACTGCCACGGCTCGCCGGTATGGTTAGCAACAACCCTTTCGAACGAGGTGCTATTGACAGGAATGGAAGGGGAAAAGCCCGGGTATATTGCAAAAAATGCGGTAGGTCTCTTCTCGAAATCAGCCAAGATGGTCACCGGCTCACCGTGTTGTATAGAAATGTTTGAAGAACCACAAAAGTCTGAAATATGAACATTTCAAAAGCTCTCAATGAAAACTGCATTGGAAGTATGTCAATGTCCATAAAGGAAAGATTAATCGTGAAACAACATTAATCGAATATATGGGACACGAGTCATCATTACCAGTGAAGGCAAAAGCTTTCATTCTCTGCTTTCATCATGCACCTGTTGAAGAAGATTACGCAACAGCTTTTGCTCAACATGAACAAGGCCCCCTGCTCTTAACCGTACACGAAGGTCTGTTTGAAATCCTAGGGTGTGGCACTTGTGTTGAGAATGTCCAACCAGAAGGCTGGCCACACTGCAATACGAGGCTTCGTTTTTCCTCAATCCGCCCCGCCTACCTTGCAACAGGTTTTAGGTCATTTTAAGGAATAAACAAATAAGTTGGTGTGTACTAAAGTTTATTCATAATCCAAAACAATTCCAGAAGATAACTGAGATGAGCAAGGCTCAATTACATGTTAAATGATCTTTTGTAATGAAAGAAGAAGTGTGTTAATTTGTTAATTTGACAAGTATGTACTCCAAAAAACATAATTTAACATGTAGTTTTATTTATTTAGAAATGTTTAATTATATACAAATAAAATAAAAACTGTTGATTCCATCATCAACATCAAGAGAGCAGCTTGGGATTTTATCTGTGACTCGGAAACCCATAAAGGTTTTTAACAGAAGAATTTGAAAGACATTGATTTATTTGTAGGGGTATTTCATCTTGCCATTAAACTTCCGGATTGGGTTGATTGGAAACAGGTAGGACAAGGGCATGAATATCAAAATTCGGTGGGACTTCAAAAATACACACCTTTTAACTCCTTCCTGGTAACACTTCATGAACATGTTGTGGTGTTAATAAATAATCCAAAGCTGAACATGCTGTGGTGTTTGTTATAAATACGTGTTGGCGTGTTAATAGATTTAGACACAATGACGTATCTTGGTGTAACAAGAAACAGAAACCCATTTCTCGAGCGGTGATACTTTACGAATACCAAAACACATTTATTTCCGAAAACGTGTTTATTTGTAAAATGCCATGTTTTCAAAGCAAAGACTTGTTTATAACGGGTATTTTTTAACTGTGTAACATCTCTTCATAGTGTGCTTATTTTTCCCAACTTAATTCCACGATTCGTCAGAACTCCACATTCTGAAGAGCAGTTTCATACATGATTGCTACTTTTGTAGTACGGGGTTACTTTGACCAATTTGAAGGCCCTGATCCTGGAATTTTCCCAAAATGCAGCTGGTGGCCTTAAATCTGTACCGTAAATTGGGGGATATGGGGACTGAGGAATTGTGGGGGGGAGGCAGTGACTAGCCCAGCCATGGAAATTTGAAAAGCAGGGGGGTAAAAATATATAAGGGCGATGTTCACACATGACACTTTATAGGGGCGGTATTAACCCCGATGTACATTTGTAATATGTGTTACCTTTCTGCAGAATCTTACATCCGAACGGCATATGGCTTTATGGTTGTTTTCCCTTTCTGATTATAATTTAATACACTTTAGTTGTGTTGAAGTCCAGGAAATTCTTCACTATCCGCCTTAAGTTTAGGCTATCCGCTGGTCAAAACATTGAGGGGAAAATATACCTTGATCCTCCCGGGATGTACGCCTAGGCTATATATGAATGCAACGCAGGGAAAAAAAATGTGTGTCTCCCGGTTACTTACCACAGCTCAATCTTTCGTCCGAAAAATCAGAGCAGTCGACCTTGCCGTTGCATACCACGTGTTGCGGCAGACACTTGAGGTCCAGCTCACACAACATCTGTCCCGCCCCACATTGAAACACACCTGTCGAAGTTGACACAACATGTTCCTCTTTGTTAGTAACATTGCTGATTTTTGCGTGTGTGTGTGTGAACGATTTATAAAGTGCCAAATTTCCACTCTTCAATTTTGTCAACGATGTTTAAGTACCAAATTGTGTCAGATTGAGTGAAACAACTGCGGTAATTTCCCAAACACCCCCAAAACACCAATTTGCAGCTCATTCATGTCCAATAACGCAAAGGCTTAAACTGAGGTACAATTACAGTTTTACAAAACCAATCAACAAAAATTCGGACCTTTATAGGATAAACGGCAGAGCCCGTTCGGAAAAAGGTAAATCCACCTGTTGTTAGGTATGTCATTTCTTGGTCCCGGTACCTCGACCAAGAAGTACTGCTATTTCAATCTTGCATACGAGTTACTTAAAAGGGCTGTTAAAACGTGACACGATTTCATATTTGCGGAAATTGTCGGAAAAGGTCAGCCGTCAATAAGGACCTGCTCTTTTGACGTCACAGCTTTTCTATTACTATTACTCAAAACGCGTCACGTGACAGTGTATTAACATTAGATAATGTCCGCTGAAAGGTGATTATGCCCGCTGCTTCAATCATGTGCTTGCACATGGATACAAGACAGGTTAATCGAGTTTGATTGGTCAGAAGATTTGTGCGCATATGACACACCATGCGCGCGCCATTTTCATTGAATTATAAAGGGGATTCTCTCAGACAACTTTAAAAAGGAAATATACCATAAAATGTGTTGGCTTCCTTTGTCTCTGTGAATAAAAAGGTATTTATGAATGGGAATAAATATGTGCTTGGCCGTTCTTAAACTAACGTTTGAGACCTTGTTCAGGAGAATGAACGATGATAATGTCCAATCCATTCTCCTGAGCCGGCCTTATAAGTTTGAGATCAGCCAAGTACATATTTATTCCCTTCGCTAAAAATCTCTTGCAGCTATCAGACTACTAGATAATAATACACGAAAATGAATTACTAAATACTAAATGGAAATACAGTCTTCCTTGAATTTCATGAGACAAATGTCCATGTCTTACCTGCTTCATCTGTGCCATTAATAGACCGCAGGAGAATCCTGAGGGTGGGCGGGCCGTCTTGTACGTCACGTGGGTGTGACCTGAGAACCATCCAGATGTGTGATCCGGGCACGTAATAAGAGGTTCCACGTGCGTGGCCCTCGCTGATGCTGTGAACCAGGGATGACCCGTTGTGAATGTCGAGCCCGGTTCCCAAAAGAACGGCCGAAAAACTTGTGAACTGATTAACCAAATTGAACCACAGGTGATAAAGCTTGTACATAAAGATATTAGAGGCACGAAGATCGACAGATTTTTTTTTTTTAGAAATTGCTTACCCGAATACGAAAGCGGTAAACACTCAGCTATTTTAACACATTCAGCTGCGTAACTAAGGTCAAGCATAGGGGGATGTTTCACCCTTGACCAAATACATTGATTGTCCCTGCCAGAAACACGGGGCCCCGAAGCACCCAAGGCAGAATAGACCAGAATTACGAAATCTTTGATACGCCATCGCACCACACGTCATCGACTAATTCCAAAATTAGAACGGAAAAAAAACAAACCCTAGATAGTTTCAACTTACCTCTGAGTTGGTTCTGTGAAAGTCTGTTTTGTTTCCACACCTACTACAAAGCAAAGTACTTTTAAAAGCTGTGAAAATGATATCCTTTGAATAATTTCACTTTTTAGATTCTCCAGAAAGTTTCCAGTTATTCTCTTACCGTTGTGTTAATGTCAAGAACGTCGAAGGTAATGAACTCGCCAAGAGAGTTGCTGCTAACCCGCCAAACACAGTACAAGAAACGATTGTTACGATTGGTGACGTTGACAAGGTATTCGCCAGTGAAGTTGATATTGGAAGGACCACACGCCAGTTCTTGTATATTATAGAAACAAGATTGAAATTAATACATAAAACAACACGAGTATTTCAAAAAAGTGCGCCACCAAGAGTTTCTGACGCGTTGGCCATTTGTCGACCCAATGCACGTTTGGAATGGGTCGAAAGATTTCGGGCGTTGTAACTGGCCAAACTATTCATGGCGCACTATTGCGAATCTTCCGTATTAATCCACTATTATACTTAATTTTTATGAAAATCTAAGGTCTAACGGTGATTATACTTTCTGATTTACAGATACATACAATAAACTTTCAGACTCTCGTTTGTTTTGCTTAATTTTATGCACTTCTTCAAAGTATAAAAATGTCTTTTGGTGATAAAGTGTACTTGAAAGTGCTTCTTTTTAAACATTAGAAACTATTCTAACCTTCCCGGACAAGTGTCGCTAGAAACACCGTGCAGTTTACAAAATTCCACGTTAAAATGTACAATCCCAAAGTTTTGTTTTAAATTAATTCTGAGAAAAGGATGTTCAGTCGCTTGTTGCCATACACACTACATATAAAACAAACTTAAATTCACTGAAGTAAAATATAAAAAATCCACCAGCTTTTTATGCAAATCAATAAAACGTTAAGGTTCAGTGCCAACGATGACTGCACAGTTTTGTAACTAATATGCTAAATTTGATTAGCATAGAAATAGAAAATACCGACAGAATTCAAATAAACATTAAACATTGGAAACAAAAGCTGGAAATAAATTTACCGGAAATAAAAAAGTACAAGTTCAAGAAATGAAATGAGAAAATTGTACTACATAGTCCCTTCCATATTTGATGAGCATGATTTAATTTTGTTTCTCCAATTTCGTCTTTATCAATGCGAAATTCAGTCAATTTTGAAGATGCACCACTAGATTTGATTTGTTTGCAGTCTGATTCACGTTTGCAAGACTCAGATTCCCTCTACATTTTGCTTCGCCATATTTACGTCTAGTGTCATTTGAATGAGTATTTTTTCGTAAGCCAATAAACAAAAAAAATCCAGAAGAACAGCCAAGCCAGTAAATGAACAAAGCAGGTCGTTCTCTCTATGAAATAGGGGTAAAAATAGTGACGTTTGATTGATAAGCAACGGTTAATATTGAAGGTAAGTAAAAAAAACAGGATTGTCTATCTTTTGGTCATTAAAAAAGAGAACAAGGGGGAGGATTCCTGTCAATTTTTTTACTTAAAGGCCATGCATAAAAACAGTAGATAAACAAGGCAAAATAATAAATGAGTCCCAGCCTGAACTGCATCACACAAGGCCTGAAGAGGCAGCAGCGAATTTGTCATAATGCAAGTTATTGATCACTGCTCTTCCTTGTCGACTTTGAGCTTGTAAAAAGAGTACAGATGCCCCTCTTAATTTTATTTGATGAAGCAGTTTGTTGACTTGGAACACTAAGATGCATTTCTCCTATTAGCCTTTGTAATTGCTGTCTTACATTTTACTTGAATTCATGGCACGGCTCCCTGGCATTTCTACCGCAATCAAAATGAAATACTTTATCAATAGGGCAAGTGCGAAATTAAATTCTACGTTAACGATGAAGTGTCTTTCAATCATTATGTCTATGGCTTTCCGCTATTTTTCCCAGAACTAGCACTCTCATCTCTATGAAGACTTGTAAAGCAGCAAAAAGTGTAGTTAAAGGACTGCAGCAAAACAAACTGCTTCTTCCAATTTGTTTTTAAATAAGAAGCAGTCAGGGAAGCAACCAGTCTTTACTGTCACTTGTCTATACAGTCGTTAGTCGATTCCCCTTGTCAGCAGTTTGACTAGCGTAGGACACTCGGCAAGCCGTAGCACAAACTGTGGAGGAACAAGTATCATGTAAACGTACGCGTATGAAACACTTCCCCAGCCCATTGAAAGAAACCTTACCGTTGGTATCAGGCACTGATCGGATCTCGCAAGGCGGAGTGGGCTTAAATGTCATCACCATCAGCTCAACCAGCAAGGCGTTTCTGGATGAGAATGTGTCACTCGGAGTCGACGGAGGACACCACGAACGCTCGTCGAATTCCGGCGTAAAGAGGCTTAGCCTGAATTCACCAAAGCACATGTCGTACTGACAAAGCATCCTCAGTTGGAGATGGTCGAGAGTCGTTACGTTCCAGCAGTAGTGCTCGTGGGAAAAATGAGAAGGTGGGGTGTTGGCTTCCCACTTGTCGCTTGAGATCGTCAGCGTCTGGTTAGCGCCTGACAGGAACACATCGTGACAAGCCAATTCTTACAGGAAAAAAATCAAAAAGAAAAGAACTTTTCATAATAACAGGCTTCCAGCTATTTCGGTTGAATAAAAAACCTTTAACTTTTCTTTCAGTTGTGTTGTAGTTTGAAGGGAGAGTAGACTTGGAAGTTTGAAATCGGGATCGACATTGACTATAAGATCTTCAAATAGATAAATCTAACCTCTGACAAATGTTCACCAATGCACAATTTTTAGAACATACACATTCATATGTTTCCAATTTTTTTTCAATATTTTGGCCGGGGCAAGGGTTTAAGGCGGAATACAGAAAGCAGACCGTGGAGCACCTGTAAAAGATCACTTACCTGTGTTAGTTACAAATTGTACAGAATTTAGGCAAAAACCCACCATGTTAAGTGAATGTGAGAAATGGAAATAAACTTTTTTGCGAGTTATATTTGAGTTCTTTAAATTCACGTAAACATTAATACTTGAATTCCCCAAACTGAAGACGCTGTTGCTAATCCTCCTGCTTTTGGGCAAGCTTTTGCTTTGTTACATAAGAGACGCTTTGCACTTTTTAACAGATAAGAAGGACATAAAGGAAGCAATCAATTCCAGAGAAAGCTTGTCCCGAATCACGACTATTTCATGTGCAGTCAGGTCACTCAGTGTACCATAGTATTAATCACATTCAACTTGTAAAATGTTAATTGCTAATCTTGTTTCTTGATGACCTACTCAACCATTTAGCACGGAGGGAACATGATGATTCTTGTGCAGAGGAAAAACCAAACTATTTTGACAGTATTATTCAGGGGACAAATCATCTTGCCCCACCGCCCACACACAAAACAAGAAGACATCCCTGCCTCCTTTATTGAGTGATATGATCTTGCTCTGAGATGACCACTTGAAACAGTAGTAATCCATCATCCAACACGATATGGACGGGATAAACACTCCGAAGCGGCGATATGGACCCAACAATGGGCAGCAATTAATAAAGGTCTGAAAATAATTATACAGCACAGGTAGCAATTTGTCAGGTAAGACGATACGAGATATCCTCTCTAATCAACGATTCTATGAAGAAGTCGATTCTCTGTTAACACTAAGGACATGTGGTTGGGGTGTGGGGACAATTGTTGCTTCTGTGCTCTTTCCGGGCAAAGGAAAATCTTATAAAAATAAGACATGACAGGCGACAGGCTTTTCCTGGGACAGCCTATTTTGCCACTCTTCGGGTCACACACAGGTGTATACAGACTGTCACAAGGGGTGATTCTTTGCACTAGGCATAATCTGAGGAAAGCAGTTGATGCGAAATATCGGCAATTGCAGTGCTCCCTCGAGTGAGCCTGTTGTCTCCAAATTGAATCCAACAAATTCAGCCACCGCAACTTGTGTTAAGAGTGACCTTGCCGGTGGTTTACTAAAATTATAGAGTAACTATTTATCTCTATTCCCGCACGTTATATTTCTTCAGAGTACCTCTATATTTATTTGTTTAACAAAAGTCTTTAAGGAATGCTGTGCTGGACCAGCTGCATCTGGTCGTTCTTTTGTATCTGTTTGGTCGTCATCCAAACTAGGGTGAATAATATACGAGGGTAAATAATGTACCAGCCACAGAAAGATGAATTGTTATCATTTTCATTTAGATATTTAAATACTTCAACCGCGGTTTAGAATGGGATTAAACATACTTGACTTGGCTACGGTGATGCAATGTCCCTGGATCAGGAGAGCAGCGAAGATTACATCCAACTGTTTCATGCGTCTTCCTCTGTTCGCCATTCTGGAAAAAAAGAAAACACAAATCCTTATTACAGTTCAGCTGTCAGCTTGCGAAAAGGTTGTCGGCATCAAACAGAAGCAATAATCGGCAAAACATGAACCACAGCAAAGAAGAAGTTGTCTGTAAACTATCAACATTTGCATCCTTCGGTCAAAAATATCATGGTACCTATCGGCAGTAGCCCATTATATTTATTGAATTCATCCAATTCATAAAGAACATGATTTTCTATTGTTGACACGATATCGCTGGTCTGGGTGAAAACCAATACGTTGTTCGTTCTGAAACGACTCGTTTGACGATCAGCATATCATCTTCCACCTCGCCAACACGATGTATGAAATACTGCCCCTTAAAGGCTGTTTGATACTTTCGCACAAAAACGCTAACGAACGCAGATCTTAGCGTTGCAAATCCGAAAACGTTTCACACATTTCAACTCTGGCGAAATTTCGCTGCAAATTGTTCAGGGCGTCAAATTTGTTTCGCTATGCATTCGCCTGAAGTATGAACCGGCTTTAAAGCAGCTTGTAAATCTAGTTGCCATGACAAGTACTTCCCTCCTTTAATGTGCCCTGCGATGGCAAATGTGGTCTTACCTTTGGGACTTCATAAATGGAACGTCACAGGTGTTCCATTTTGTCTTGAATCGACGTTCAAGGCAAGCGACGTGGTTCTGCTGTGAATTTTTCTCTTCAGTCACTCCTTGTCCGACGGTAGTGTGTTTTTAGCGCTGCAAACGCACCACACCACTTATACACATCACCGAGTGAGGATCTTTGCGTTGTCTTTCTTTTCTGCTCCCTGATTGGCTAGGATCATCTTCATCGTTGTGACTGATTTGGCTTTACCATCGTGATTGCCCGTTACAATCTTTAGGTCTCATTTGCTGTTTACCCTGGTCATTTATCTGGTCCGCCGAATTCCGATTTTTCTCAATTTATTCATTCGTTAAAGGCAGACGCTGGCATTTGATCTTTTGATTTCAGGGTACCGTATAATTCCAATTAAAGTCTCTGATACAAAATGGAGTGCTGTAATTTGTATTAATCAGTGAGAGTTTGTTTCAAAATAAACTAAATCAGCCTCCATTCGGTAGTAAAGGTTATTTCATTTGTTTTGGTTTTTTTATAGTTTGCATACATTTACATGCCACCCATAATTTAAAAACAAAACTGTCTCCAGGCGCACAAAAACCTTGTAAGCAGGATATTTTTTTTTCTCGTCCAAGTGTGTCTTTCCTCAAGTGGAGAAAAAAAACGGATATTAAAATTGGCATTTCTGACCCAAAACAGGCGTCAGTACTTTTATTTGTAACCGGGGCTTGATGAATATATATACTTAACTTAATCACGTTTCATTCAATGATATCGGTTTGTTTATATTTTGTATTTCACACTACAAAACTGATGTAGAACCTTGTAATTATGTCAATGCCCGGAGAAAAAAAACTACTCATGGCACTAAACATGGATTACACAATTAGTTAATGATAGGCCTATGCAACTCCAAAACCACTTTACACCTTTCAATCACTAAATGCTCTACATCCACCACAGCAAATAGTCTCATGATTCGTGCCTCTATTCAGGTTATACAGCCCTTTAGTGGTATTCAAGTATAAGTCAATGAATAGTAAACAACGTAATTCCACTGGCTTGGAATAGCTTAATTGGTTGGGAGCTATGCGTAACCACCGTTATTTGAATGGCGGAAGTGTATTTCCAAGTAAGAAGCCTTTACTTTAGACGTGGACTGTGCGGGCGTTGGCTGTTTGATAATGCACAGGTAAGAAAGTTTGCTCCCACATTCTTTACCCTTGGTATCTTGGTCATGTACCCTCATTGGACTTATATCATCGTGACTGTTGATCACCATAAACATATTGGTTGCTTTTCTTCTCAAGGATGGTGAGATACTGATTCATGTCGGTAGTGGTTTCTTGATCATATTTGTGGGATTCTTTTACAGTAGATCGCTGTTACGACACATGCTACGTTGCATAATGAAGTCTGCACGTAATGACATGGATGACATGTCTCGTGTATGCACATAGCGTTGTATGTGTGCTTTGCATTGGTGGGGAATGGCGAATTACTGTTGTTTTCCATGATTAGGCCTACTTAATTAAATTGGGAGTAGCCTTTCTATAGTTTTCATAGAGTGTGCACTTTCATGCAATTACACAAGCTGCAGTTCCACAATACTCATAATTATACTCATGGGGATGGTCTTAGTCATGTCGCTTTTGTACTTGCGTGTATTATGTTTTTGCCAAAAGCTGAAGAACCTTTTGAGACCTTGGCTGGTTAGGCAAAGCAGCCCAGCTTTATTATTTTAGTCATTTGTATCGCTGTCTAAGCTATCTATGGTCAATCACCCTGGTGGGGTAATTACCACACCAGGGTGATTTATCGAAGTGTATATTATATATAACGGGTTTACCCTTACCCAACGTATATTTATAAGCACTGTATGCTCAGTGCTTGTCCGAGAGC
>NW_019091452.1:327557-407156 GCF_001949145.1 Acanthaster planci
CTGGCCGGTCCGAGTCAAATGAAGCAGCGGGTACCGCGAACTATTATCAAGATGTATTTTTTTTTTCGAAGTGTATATGTTATGGCTCAAAAACAGTTTTTGCTAAACCATAGAAATAACTATGTGTACATTAAATATACAATACCTATGCAGTACCTATATGTACAGTTACCGTTTGGGGGTTGAAACATTATGCAATTATTTTGCATCCATATGCAAATGCATTTGCTTGAGTGTCTGAGTGCTGAGATACAGGCCGTGAATGATCAGTTAGAATAACTATTTGATCGCACATCTTGGGGGAGGGGAGCATACTTGACGCCTCGCCATCTAATACTGGAGGATGGACCTATCCCCCCACATGGAGAGGCTAAGGACTCCCTGTTATGAACGGCGTAGTGTGACGTGGTGTCTAACGGCTGGGATAAAAAAGGCGTGCTCCCCTCACCCAGTTTCGGCTTGCGCTGATTTTCAATTTCATTTTTTTGTCAACTTGTTTAACTTACGACCACAGGGAGTACGGAAAAAATCAAAAGTTAACTAAGGTAGAGAGAAGCGCTCTTGAGAATGAAGTTTTCGATATCAAAATAGCACATTCAAACGGTTTTATAAACCCCCGTCCCATTTGCTCTGCGCCCTGAACCACCCCTACACATTCATAATTACGCCATTGCCTGAATAACGACTACCAGCTTAAACCTTCAATCACGAGTATTTTACAGAGGAAACAGTGAGTCTGTCAACTGCGATACGTCTTTCCCCCAAACCTTGATTTATGTTCAAAGGCAAAACGCATTAGGATGGTTATTCAGTTACTAAATTTAATCATGCGGGACAAATAGTGTTGACAAGCCCTCAAGCAGAAGGGACATCTCGGAGTACTCATACTGTGGGTGCCGCTTTCTCAAGTGTTTATCTCTGACAATTGAAAGAAATTCCCTAGTTTATCATCCGTGTCATGTACGAAGAAGTGTCCCCTTCCCCCGTCCTGAGGTATTACAGTCAGTTGCTCTCAAATTACACTATAAAAACGATGTTTCATCGTTAACTTTTGGCAGTGGTGCAGGAACTGAGATTGGGGTAGCGCAATCATATCAACCCGGCTTGCGAAAATGAAGCCGACCAACAATTGGGAAAAGAATTCTCAATAGTTTTGATGGTGAAAATTTGAAAAAAACAAATATAATATCTGTACTTTTGGCCACAACATTATGGGGAGCTAGCACAACTTAATGGTGTGTGACAAATTACCTTGGTCGTTTTGTTGACATTCTGACGTCGTTAATCGAGCTTATTGACTAGTTCTAGTCTGTGGCAGACTGTGCGAGCACACAATAGAAAAAACCATAAGGAAACGTCGAAGACCTTCACCCTTTTCGGTGTGCTATGTTGCTATCTACGCAGCCTCCAACGATGGATAATAAAGTCAGAAATTAAATTTTATTTCGTTCTTTCTAATGCAGCGTTTATATGTATACATATATTATTCATTTTTGTTTAGTTTTGTGTCGGAACGTGACTGTATTAGTATAGAAAACCTTTAATTTTATCAAATCTTTTCTAGGAATTATTCGTTTGACGTTTTTGACTGGTAACTTGAATGCACCAGGGCCATTATACCAAACGTCACACAAAGACAATGTAATCATCTCTTAATTGGCAACATTTGTAACAACTGGAAAACAAATCTGGTCAGACTTTTAGAGACATCCTAATGGGGTTTGATTACTGCAATATTGCTTCTTTCAAGTTAGCATCAAGTTGGTACACTGAGACGCAAATCTAACTTGGTTTTTAAACTTTGCCAATACATTGTGGACTTACGCAGACGATTGCGTATCATGCCAAACGTACTCCATTGATTTTGCTCAACAAGTTTATATTTAAATTTGTCATTGTAAAGCAAGAAGTAGGAACATCACAAGAATTAAATAAGGAAGTTGTATCATTGTCTTCTGTCATTATCGTGAATCTGCACACATTAGAAATGACAGAACAATATTACAAATATATAGGCGTTAAATTAAAATCATCCGACATCATGTTTTGAACTTGTCCATATGGTAATCAGGTACAGCACCCCATTGCTATTGTTGTAATAATATCACGTTTGCCTAATATGGATATTTCCTAAGGCGTAATCACGGTGAGAGGCAGACAGGAATGAAGATAATAAGATATAGTTTTATTTATATTCGTCATTAGCATTTCAACTTTTTGAAAAATGACAGTAATATGATTCAAGACAATCAATCAGTACAGCTATTGGTCATATTATACATTTTGTGGTTGCACTATCTAGGAAATATTCCTTCTCTGAGGCCCCGAAAATCTGAAAACAACCGTGACCTTAAGACAAATCTACGAATCATCTGCTATCAAAGGGATTGCTCACGTGGTGTCACTCAAACGATTGGTATCACTATACAAGTAACAGCTGATTATTCAAACATGCATGATTAACCCTAGTAAATTGTTTTGGACATCACTCAATATTTTCTTTGTGACCGTTGACTAGAGTGCTGCACGGGGGACACACTAACTGCAATATTCACATGATTAATTTTCATTTCAATGTACACAAAACTGAGGGGTATCTGCATGCGTGCTGGATGGACGATGGCGCTGGCATCAAACGATCAAACTGTAGACTAATTCGATTAAACGCCATAACTATGGTGCTGCACTCATGCGCACATTCTTCAGCTTAAGGTGTGCTTGCACTAGCAAACCAAGAGACTCTAGAGTCACGTACAACACGCGTACCACCTGTCACGAGCATTGAATGACTTTTAGTAGCTTCTAGTTCTTGCTGTCGAATTACACTGTAGAATGTCCACGGTCCTGGACAGGTGATACATACGCCGGTTGCCTGTCTCATCAATCTGTGACATGTCAAATGTCACACGTGCGAGGGTGTGATGCAGCCCAGTAGTAAAGGCCCTCTCCCAGATCGTCCCGTTTGTCACTGCTGGGGCTAGTTCCATTGACTATCGCACACTTTTGGCCCATCTCACAGCCAAGGAGGGTGGGATGGATAATAGGCCTGTGTCACGCTCGAACGTTTGTTTCATACTAAGACAATCCTTTATCATTACCGATATGAATTACGGACTAAATCAGACATGGCTTTCCTGTTGCGGTCATTAGAGGCTCAGGGCTACACGCGTGAATGGGGCATCGCAGGGAAAAGGATGCATTTCGGGCTAACCTGTTTCGGCCACACTTTTCTGGGCAAGAAAAGCATATTGGATTTTCACAAAATTGTTGTCAAAATTACCACAGATAGATACTCTAAAAAATTTGTCAAAGCTCAGCTTTCTCAGAAAAGAGAGAAATCGGAGAAACGAGGGAGGGGGCTGATTTCGCCCAACTCTTTTACAGTTAGCGTACTAGCCCGTGACGTTCAGTTCAATGTGGCAGCTGCTACTTCAGTTGGTGTTTTTAATGCATTGTAAGATAATTAGAAGTATCGTTAAAAAGACAAGTATTGTCATTTATGACGATTTATTGTCAGATATTGTGGAATTAATAGTGTCCAGGGATTTGGTCTTCATTTCCGTTGCAAACCGTGTCTTCTCACTAAGAGCTCTTTGGTTGTGACGCCGAGTTGCTATGGTGGTGTAGAAGGTGTACATATAAGGGTTGAGCGACGAGTTGATGGGTAGGATGAAGACCACAATCCAGGCGTACATATCCGGGCTGATATCCACCGCCCCAGTCTGGGACAGGATTCCCATAATGATCACCGGCATCCAGCAGGCAAAGTCTGTTCCGACTATCAGCGCCATCTTGACGGCCAGTTTTATCTCCTGGTCGCGGTGGGTCGTTCGCCGCACTCTGGAGACCGTGCGTTTGACCTTGACAAAGATGGCTACGTAGCAGCACAAGACGACCAGGAAACACAGCAGATTAACCCCTAGAAACAGGATGATTGAGTAGATCCAAGCTGGTTGCTTCCCCTTGCCCACTGGGACCTTGATTGTGTCGGTCCCCACCGGGTTGTCGATATCGCTCTCCTCAAAGTCGTAGCTTGTTGGCTTTGTCAGCAGAGGCAGGCCAATACAAACATCGGAAAGGCCGTAGACTTTGGAGTCGGACTCGACAAAGACAGTGGGCCCGATGCTGAGACCCACGCTGGCAAGCCACAGGACGCAGACGGTGACAGTGGCCGATTTCTCCCGGATTCGGATCCGACTGAAAGGGAACACAATGGAGAAGAAGCTGTCCAGGCTGATCAGGGTGACAAAAAACACTGAGGCCTCACTGGATAGAACCGAGATCACCCCAGCTATCTTGCAGATCGGGCTCGACCGCCACTCGTGGGCCACACGAGAGTATTTCTCACCAAAGTGAACGTCGGCCACAGCTATCATCAACATGTAAACGCCCATCATAAGGTCTGACACCGCCAGGTTGAGCACGAAGAAAGAGTGCGTCTTTTTCCCGCCAATTTCTTTACCCTGGTAACACCTCCAAACGATGACCACCGCGTTGCCGATGAGAGCACTTAGACCCAGAATCCACATAGCGACACGTAGGAGGTTGTTACGCATCAGGCTGCCGCAGAGATTTAAGGGAGGTTGTAGCTCAGTGGTGAAACAGTTGGCCACGTCAAAGTCAACCGACGACACAAACTCACAACACAAACGATAATCGTCAACGAACCTAACCGGAAGATAAATATAAGTCATTTCACAATTGACTTCAGTCTTTTCACGAACACAGTATTATTAGTTTCAAGACAACCTTTCCCATTTTCAGGCGGAAGAGCCGAAATTATAACTAGAACAATTGTATCCGACTTTACATAAATTCGACGAATCTGCCACACAAACTTAACCATTGCTGCAATCTAGCCTTAACAACTCCAGACTAATACACTACTGTTGTGCCCATGTCAGTTCACATATATTCACATTAAACCCCATTACCACTGAGTGAACATCTTCATTGGAAAAGTCGTCCTTTTACCTTTGATATAGAGACTAAATCTTACGGGGAGTACAATTGAACTGGCTTTGCCTACAATATAGACTGGTGAATATAATTTGTTCTTTTTATGTAGATGTCATCAACTGTATATTTTGAACTATTACACGTAGTTTCAAATTGACTCACAATTTGTTCAAGCGCACCAAGTCTGTCAGAGCGTCATCTTTGATGTCAACAGTTGACTGGTTGGAAGAGCTCCCTCTTATCAGAACCCTGGATTATGCAATACAGTAGTTATTAGAGCCTCTTCAAGCAAAGTGATCTCTTCCATTTAAACCTGTGGGCATGTGGTTGTGACTCTCGATCATTCAGACTGGAGGTTTGACTCCCGCAGCTGGTAAAACGCTATAACCTTGAGCGAATTACCTATCCATCCCTACTTGTCTCTGTTCAATGAGGAGCACAAAAAGGGCACCAGTGAAGGCAGAAACTGGGTGTGGGCTGATGTCTGGCACTGTAATTGGTCTCGAAGCCTAATGGCCAGGGGTAACAGCCGTAGTACAGTATTTATTCTTATTGCATATCGTCGGGTGCCCGGCAGCAGGGCGCCCTTTCGCTGCGAAGCATGATCACAGCAGAACAAATGTTTCCGGCAAAAAGGGCGTAAGAAACACATTCTCTTTAGTTAGTAAAAACGGATATAATTTACTTAGAAATCAACCTGGGCTGTACAAAAAGCAACCTTTGAACAACTTATTAAAGGACTTGGGCATTTTTTAAAATTACAATTTTTGCCTAGAAATCTTCATATCTCATTAAAATACAGTAGTTGCATACTTCCGTGCTTTTGCCGGGAAAAGTTTGGTTTTTTTTGCAGTGATCATGCTTCTCAGCAAAAGGGCCAAAGCGCTTTTGCCCTTCTGCCAAGCACACGACGATATATTATTATTCCTTTGCAAACGCAACTGAAACTTCGTACAAGAAGATAAAAAATAGTACTCTTAGTATCTATATCGCCACAACTCTATTCTAGTCCAATATAGATCTTTGTTAGAGTAATTAAAGTAAAGCAGCTGTTTTGCGGTACACCTGTGGAATATAAACCGATATGTGTAAGAGCTGTGCGGTGCAATGTTTTATGCAGTCCTTACAGTTTACTTTGTATCCATTTAACTTGGTTTTCAAATTTCGTTTGGCATTTCATGAGCATTCTGTTTTGTGCCATACTTAATAATGCAAATGGAGTTGCATGTTCATGACCAAATATGTTATTTCAATTCAGGAGGAAACCTTAGCATTACTGCTATTTGTTGACACAATTTGCATAACGTTGGATGCTTTGTCTAATAATTAACGTGAATGACAGAAAGCTTTTTGATGTCAAGTTACTGAAACATTTTTCAGTTATAGGTTGAGTAGGTCTTAATGACATGAGAAAAGAATGATTTTGGGGAAAGTTTATTTCTTATTTGGAGGATGTTATATTTATTACCCATGAAAATATGAATTTTCACAAGGAATTACAGTATAACTTCAAAATATTTCTCAACATTCATTTATTTGTAAATAAAGGAGTACATGGATCGAAATAATGACTTACATAACTTCCAGCATTTTCAGTCCATCAAACGCATTTTCCTCAATCGTTTCAAGGGGAATATCCGCTGCGATCCTGAGATGGAAAAAAGGTGGGTGACAATAGAACGAATTTCACTTTGATTACAAATTAATGACTTACTGACGAGCGATTTTTTGAGCATTAAGCGAAACTTATACATTACGCACTTTTTTACATATACATTCAAGGCAGAAAGACGCTGGTCATGCCAGTATTTCCACAAAGAAATAAATGAAAGCACGACCAGGATGTGGTTAAAGAGGAAGCCATTCCGTGTTGTCGTAAAACGGTATATTTAAACAGTCTCAAGGCTTATAAATAAAGGCGTTTTTGTGAGTTGATATTTGTATCGTGCGGCATTTCACTGCGATTGCAATACACTTCCAGCTTCCAAAAATTCATTACAATCTGATGAAAAGGGAATACAAGATATTTTTTAACTTACATAACCTCCAAGCTCTGCAGTTCCGAGAAGGAATTGCCATTAATGCGCCTGATGCTGTTGTTGGAAATATCTCTTCAGACAAATGACAAATGCACCAACATAGTCTTTACTTAAGGTCTTACTAAAGAAATTCGAAGTTTCATGAAAGTTCTGATATCCAGTAACAACCTAAAGAAAGGGTTTTCTAACCCTTAACTCTTTCTTTCATAGCAATATGGTTCCATAATTGTTGGTCGAGAGAGAGCCTAATGCAAATCGAACTTGTTACAATGTTCTTTTTGTTGATTGTATCAGTACATAATAATCAGCTAATGATAAAACCCCCTCAGAAACATTTTCAATGAGCAAACCTTGGCCTCACAAAGTTTAATAGAAACCCTTTGAAATGAACAATCTCTACCCTACAACAAAAAGTGCCCTCAGCTGTCCATAAGGGCATGGACGTTCTCAAGGGATTAAAATCTGCACCTTTCAATGCACTTAACCCTGAAGAGATGTAACATAGGTTTCATACAAAAAAGTGGAATATAAACTAAATTCTACTTCAAGAACTGAACTGAGACCTGGTCGATTATTTTACAGTGTGGCCAAGCTCCTCATAGCACGTGTAAATCATGAACAACAAAATGTCCGCTGTGTGGAACAATTACAGGGCGAAACAAGCACTAAGAGAGAACTTACAGGAAAGTGAGGTTCGTCAGACCGTAAAATGTTCCGGGTGTGAGCGCATAAATGTTGTTGTCCTTCAGTAGCCTGCAGAACAATAACTGAACTTGTTTACGAGAAGCTGTATGGTTGGAATTGGGTCATTGTCAGGAGTTTGCTTAGAGGTGTATTTTTCATTTTGGCAAGACTTTCAATCCATCTGGGATCGCGCAATGTGATTTGGTCTGAGTAGTCACTTCCAGTGCCCTCTTTTGGGCAATGGATTTGATGTTGCCAAACGTTTTCCACTTTTAAAAAATCCAACATTCATTTTTACTTAAATATTTCTAGGGAGTCATCAATTGTTATAGTAATCACACACTCAACAGAGAGGATCAGTGGGCTGCGTACGCTCTTGAAAGAGTGAAAGCGTTTGCGATACATCAAAATCTTTCATCGCCTATTTGCAAACTGATGGGGGGCATGGGTCAATCGAAGGAAATCTTTCAAAAGATGACAAAAATGGATGACCCCCTGCACGGTGGCGTTTTAAATGTCGATGAAAATTCAACTTTAAGCATTCATTCACTTATTGCAGAATAATATACTGTTTGTCATCTGTTGCGCTTAGTTATGTACAAAACGCTGCCCTGAATCCCTTTTGCGGGCACAACACAATATTATCTTTAAAGGCTAAAGCAATTTGATTTCCACGTTACTCTGTGATTGGCAACCTGACGAACTGAGATTATGTTAAACAACTGTTCAAAGACGACAGTGCAAAGCTTATTCAAACGACTACTTACAATGATTTCAGGTATTTGAATTCTTTAAAAAGTCCCTTCGCTAAGTAAGTGGCGTTTCCCTCTGAAAGTTCTCTGTTAAATTAAAAACAAACCCCTCAATCACTTCTAAACATATTGTTAATTAGAAAGCACACCAGTTCATGTTATATTATTCCCAAATCAAAACAATAGTGCTATGCAGCAGTGTACTTGGTCGACCTTGTTATCAACCCTAACCCCCTAGGCTTCTGCATTAGAAAGCGTACTGAACCTCACAAAATCCAACAGATGTATGAACTTGTCTATGTACCTGCACATGCACGTCACTGTACCAAACCTGATAAACTCCTACAAAATGAGCCCGTTGGACTTTGAGTGATATGGTATGGGCGGGTTTATGCAGTAGAGGATGACTTGCACTGAACAGTACCAAACCTGACAAAATCAAGCATCGTCCAACAATTGGTACTGCAAGCCAGACACTGCACACAATGAACCACGTGTTTCCCAACTCACACAGAATTCAACGCCATCTCTCTGGGCCTTTCATCACAAGTCTCACAAAATTCAAGTAGAAGTTCATGAGGTATGGTACCAAACCTGTCAAACCTTACAAAACCTGCTGTTGGGGTATTGCAAGTTCGGGGTAGTTGTGAATCATTCTGATTGCACGGATTTCATCCATGAATTTAACAGGGAAGTGAGTCAAACATCAGTTCATAAAATCTACACTCATTAAGTCGCAGCCTGATGCACAGTTAACAAGAAATACTTTTTAGACAGTTTGAATCCCAAAAAGCCATTAAATCTGAATCACACGCTGCTGTCAACACAAATAAGCAACGGTGTGCTGGAAACATGTGGAACGACGATTTGAGCGAAAACAGATCGGCGTGCGCGCCACCATTTTCAAACTAAACGGTTGCTGACCTACCGCTTGGAATTAAACTCACTTTCAACAGTGCAAAGCCAAATAGACCTGGTCACCTCAGCAAGTAATAACACTTTGTAAATTTACTGCCAAGGTTACGAATTCCATTTGATGTGACTTACAGGTGCTCTGTCCTCTTGGCCAAGTTAGCTAAGGTCAGCTCGTTCCATCCGTGCGTGCACGCGACCTGAACACTGTCATCATCCACCTTACACCTACAACCATTTGGGCACCGCTGAGCTGTTTGTCAACAATAATCAAACGATCACAAACTATAATTTGTTTTGCTGTCACAAACAGCGGTTTGGTCGAGTCCATCACGAAATGCTTTGTAGGCCATTGGGAAGGACACATGCATGACAAACGTTTTGTTGAACGACAACGCTGGTTAATACTGTTGGGTGCACATGACACGTGCGCACGGAATGCACATGGGTGGATTGAGGAAGCCAGTAACCACTTTGCGCGTCCATGGCCATAACGTATTTTCTTCCCAAAAATTTTGGAAAGGCATTTGCTCTTGCCAGCGCCCAGGAAGGGCTGTGGTGAACGAGGGAACACAAGTGCCTGCGCGTCCGTGACATGACCATTCCAAGCCATCCAGTAAATAGTCAGTTCACAAGCTTTCTAAATGAACTTTGACAAAGCAACAATTGCCCATTGTTTCGACTATTACTTGTGATTTGTCCGATATGAGGACTAGAGCTTCGACTTCCAATGGACTGCAACGTTGACTGGGGTTGGTTTTAAATACCTTAATAATACCTTTCCAATTAACAAAATTCTCCTACGTCGTAGGAACATTTTTAATCATTTCCTGGCAAACTGTGGCTAGGCGTGAGTACTAAACCAAAGTAATAATTCACAAAATGTAGCAAATTGTAAAGATATAATCCTTCTAAATACCGTAAATGCAAACACCCCATGTTACCAACGATGAATCAAAATTTGCATTTTGTGGCCAAACAAGTTGCCAACCAAGGCAGAACTATATGCAAAATTTAGCCGCCCATACAAAATGGCAGTGAACGTTCAAAAACAAATAATAAGACTTATTAGAAATATGGGTAGCTGTGTAACGCCAAAATACAGCCTGTAGCCTACCCACCGCATTGACTGTCTGTCTCGTCGTCTTCGTTCGGACAGTCTGGGCTACCGTCGCACACTAACGGCCAGTGGATACACTCAGGAGAGTCCAGGCAGTGGTAGAACTCTGGACACGTAATGTCCTCTTTGGTAAAATGCAATATGAGAGCCGCTTGATGTCTTCAAACTTCATTTAAATCATATCAAATTCCTCTTTGCAAAATCTTACCTTACAAATCGTATTTTTCGGAGGAAAGTTTGCGCCCGTATTTGTGTCGGTTTGTTTTCCCTACAAAATGTTGATTATTTTTAGAAGTGTTTTGTCAAAGCCTACCCTACCAGATCGTATATGACTATAGATTATACACTTTCCGAAGTAATGTTTGAAAATCAATTTTTATGCCCGTCTAAGCAAAAGTTTCGGAGTGAATTGGACTGAACAGTTTAACCTCACTGACCATGGACCGCTGGCTTTATTGATCCAAGACAGCCCATTAGTTTTGAGTGGCATACATAATCATAACTAGCACCACCCCATGCTCGTTTACATTCTCAAGTTAGATCAAAGAGTACACACGGCAGTCGAGTTCGTCTGATCCATGCGTCTGACAATCTTTAAACCCGTCACATCTGGCGTCAGGTGACACACACGAGCCATCACCGCAGTCAAAGTAAGTGGGCTTCGGGCAGGATGTGCTCTCTGTGGCGTTGTTAGAAACAGAGGCAGAAATAAATGTTGTAGAGGGAACCGACTTTTATCACCGGAATTGTTGAGCTGTATGCATGCGTAACAGTCTGTTTTGCCAACAAGCAGTTGACAAACTACAAGTGGGCGTCAGCACAAAAATATATAGCGAAGAGTGAACTTTCTGCAAACTGCAGATCTCCCTAAACTATTCGAGTCAATGTTTACTAACCAATGATCTGTTTTATTTGTCAAAATGGTGCATTTATATATCATCAGGAGAAGCTCTTGTTGCCAAGCAACAAAAGACCCTCATCTTTCCTGTTAATTGAGAGAGCTGCAACAGAAGAGTCTCAATTGTTGGGGCCAAAATCAACACACAAGACCTGCATACTGTATAGTGGACAGCCCATTTTGGCTCCACGGTATGAAGTTGGCGCTGCTCTTTCTTTAAGCAGCTGTGGGTCTGCGGCGGAGAACATGTAGGTAACGCGGGGTTGTTGCTCTCCATTTGTTTTAGAGTGTGTGTATGGGTGTGCTTGCAGACTTGGGTGTTTTGAGGGAGTTTTGCTAATTTAATCCAAATTCAATAACTTTTTAGACCTCAGAAGTAGGGCTAGAATATGAAGCAATATCCACCTACCGTTTGCTGAAAAGTACTTATATAGTCGCAAGACGAAACCAGATTTTGTGACTGTCGAATCGGTAGTGAAGATAATCTGCACTGACGAATTAAACGCTAATGTCCGTATTTTGGTGTCCCCGTCTACCTCAAATGAAACAACCTTTCCCCCGTGAAGGGTGCTGCCTTCGAACACGAGGACGTCCCTGGAGGCTTCGGTTGCAAACTCCACTATTGACACTAACACGTCTTTAGAACTCACTTCCCACCGACATGCGATGTCTGACGGGTAATGGTCTGGATAACCGGGAGATCTAAGGTCGACACTGGTGCCATAGATGTATATCACTCTATAACCGCATTCATCTCAGAAATAAAGGAAAAACGACTAATAAAATACCTTTTCTTTTGTTGTGTATTTTGTCTTTTAAATATCCTTACCCCGTATGGCTTAGTTCCTTACCCGCCTGTTTCATCTTTCAAAACCATTCCTTTCCCTTTGTTCCCAACCCTCTTGTCCAGTTTCCAGCTGTGTCTGATGTCCCCCTCTACCTATCGCATTAATTTATTCTTTTTTTTCATTTATTTCCTGGTTCTTTGTCTGTGCATTTGTCCTTTTGAAGTTGAGAAAGATTCTCCTGTAGGATTGAAACTTTAGGCCTCCAAACTTTAATACCATTCGACGAAAAAAAGTACTTTATAATCTGGGAATATTTGTGGGATAGGTATTTATTCTGACCAATTAAGTGGCATTGTCAGGAACTTGGTGATTTTATGTACGTACTAGTTATTAAACAGGACACATGCAAATCATTATTGTTGTTTTTGTTTTTTGGTTTGTTATTGTCATTCTAATTTGCATCGTTGTTGTGGACATATTTACCCTTCGAGCAGAATTGGAGACCTTGCTCAGAGCTGTCGTTCCTCACACAAATCAGATTTTCCGCTTTGCAGGGGATTTCACCATCTCTGCAAGAAACTGTTAAGAAAAGTAAAACACATACGATTAACGCCAATATTCTGTCATAACCCAACCCACTGATCGGCCGGCTCATTCTTGGTGCAAAAGCAAAGACATGAAATTGTGAATTGAGCTCAAATATTTGTGCAGCGAATTTGTAAAAGTTGAACATATTTTACTTCGAGCAAAATTTCGTAGCGAATGTTTCGTGAGGTCAAATTCGGTTCGCTTTCACTTTTGCCTGTAGTATGAGGCAGTCTTCCAATCAAATATTGGCGCAGCGATTTTGCAAATGTTTGACACATTTCAACTTAAGCGAAAGTTTCCTGCAAATCTATGGTCAAATTCGCTTAACTCTCACATTCGACCAAAGTATAAACTGGCCTGAATACCTGGTACTTCAAAAATGCCAAAAATGCTGGTTCGCATTGGTAACGTCTTAAGGCCAGTTCGTACCACATATAAACAACGTTTGATGTCATCTGTGTAAGGACCTTTTGATCATTCTGGTGATCACCGGCTTAAATCATTTACTTGAAAAGTACTGTCAAGGTTTAAAGCAAAAGGCATTTTTCATTTACATATGCTGTACCTGTTTCGGCAGGCTTCTGCTCAACCTGAAGCTCAAACCCACTTTTTTGGATGGAACCGTCAGAGGTGAACCTCAGGAACATTTCATTCGATGTAGAAGCAACCAGTAGTGGAAAACGATCCCTGGAAAATATATAATATGAGGAAAATAGGTTCTTTGGGACAATTTAGGGAACATTTGGATTACGCAGTGGTGGTGAAGAAGGAAACAACTCTCTCATCAATTTATAGAACGTTACCAACTAACGCATTTCCCAGAAAGATTTTACAACACCACCCGAACAAAAAATGACCCTTTTATCATAAGAGTTGTCCTGAAACATTTCTATGAAGACCTGCCAAAGCCTGTTACTTGAAGTATCACGAAAATCATACAGGTTTAAACTGAGAAGTAAAGTGCCCAAAAACCCTAAACATTTTCTTACCCTGTTACGGTCAGAAAGGCACTTTTAAAGTCGTCACCGTCACCACAATAGAGAAAGTCGTACGATTCCTCCAGTAAAAACTCCTCAAACGACAGCACAATTCTGTACCCCACTTCTGCCACCAGTATCCAAAGGCACTGCAACAACGGAGGGTAATCACTTTCTGGCCAACCGGGTGAGGTCAGTGTCTCAAACTCACGGCTAGATAAATCATAAAACGACCCACCACAAGGCTCTAGCGACGAATAAAATAATATCAAACTTAGATGGAAGGATATGTTTAATGTAAGACACAAGACTTATCGCAATGTTTATGCTACTTATTAATATTCCACTAATTAAAGAGACCAAGAACAAGTTCGCAATTACTGTGAAAACCTTCCAAAGTGTCTTCAAATTGGAAGTTTTGGAGTAAAGAATTTTTTTTTACGATAGCCATATATTTAGGTATTTTAATCAGTGAGGCCACAGGATAGTTACCATATGATTGGGCGTAAAAAGAAAAAAAAGTGAACGGCTGGTGAAGGAGATGGTGTTTTCACACCCTCGCTACTTACCGCACTCTAGCTCATCTGACAAGTCTGGGCAGTCATTTTTGCCGTCACAGATATAACCAATAGGGACGCACTTGTTAGCGGAACGACAAGCAAACTCACTCGTCGAGCAGTTTCCTAAATAACGTGGAATGCACAATAAATATTTAAAGTAGTTTACTTCCAAGACAACTGCTGTCAGAGCCATTGATAAGTTACTGTCACCAAGCTTGCCGGTGCTTACACGTTGGGGTATTTGAATGACATCTGATTTGTCACCAGATCACGTTGATGGCGACACAAATGTTTGAGACGCATACGTTAATACTTCAGCTTCCTTTTATTGGACATTTGGGGATTTCAAACTATATCTCACAAAAATGGTTGTGTTGCACGAGTCAATTCTCGATAATTTTACCTAAGTTATTTTACTTGGCTTAAACTTAATCCTGTAAAATTCTAGATGGGTCAGATTTGAGTTGATTTACGTTGAAATGTGTAACTCTGACTCACTGTAGGCCCAACCCTTTGAACAAGATCCTGATTTGATAATAAAACTTGGCATTGAACGGAAAATTTCAAATGCATCTGTCTGGGCACAGGAAGCCCTAGGGCCTCTTTTGATTGTTGGTCCACTAATTCCGTTTTATTATCCAGACTTTTGAGAGCACTGGGAACAATGGGTTGTTTTCTTGATTTCATATATTTTCGCACTGAATAAAATGAAGTGACAAACGGAAAGCAATGCCCAGCCGTGCGGCTTAACCTGGACCTTGTCACCGTGTTGCATTATAGAATTCAACTAACCATTGACTAGTCACAAGACTCGTACATTTTGCTCTGTGGTAATTGAGCTCGGTTATCATTTGGCGGTTTGACACTACAAGACAAAATGATGGCTCGGGTGCAGTGTATAAACGAGTTTGAGTCACTTTGCTGATCCAAGCATTGCTTCAACCCCTTCATATCTGAGTCAGCATGTGGATTTTGTTTGTCATTAGACTTGATTTATCTCCGAGATATCATTCAGGCATGACTTGTTTCCTTAGTACCTGGTCCCATCGTCGGCTGCTGTTCATTGTTGGAATCAAGCAAAACAACTTTATCTCAAGCTTAATAGTGAACACTCTAATGCTTCTGAATCAAACGTAGCTCGAGAGTTTAAGTTCAGAAAGGTTACTATTAAAGCAACAGGCGGGTTGAAGCAAGAATCTTGGGTAATGAATGCCGTATCTGTTGCCACCAAGCGTTTGACAAGCCACAGAGGTTACCCCATTGGTGGAACTCATACATCTCTTGGTAATAAACTCACCACAGCCAATCTCGTCCCAGTATCCTGGGCAAGCAGCTGTCCCATCGCAGCGTTCCTCCTCCTGGATGCACCCAAGACCGGACATGCACATTTGTTCACTCGAGGAGCACTCTGCCATAATAATTGTTAAATTGAAAGAACTTTGTCAACTGGAAACAGCTTAAACACCACCAACAAAATCACCTGTACCAAACTTGATTGGCTTGATTGACTAACCAGGCACCTGTACATTGGGCTTCCAAAGAAACCTGTGGCCAACTAAACTGCCCTAAACAAATACACTCTCTACAGCATCGAAGTAAGGAGAGAATTGGTTACTGCAAAAAAAATTTAAATCCTGTCTCTGAACTGTTGATATTGGAAAAGCTCCAATATGACTAGATCAAAGCCTCTGGCGACTTTTACAGCTTCTAGAAGACGAAACACGGGTATCTTATAAGATTTTAGTAATACTCAATTCAACCCTGCCACAAAGGACATATCCTCACGTTACGGCTGTCTTGAATGCACATAAAATAGACATACAATGCTGAATTGACTGCCAATGAATGGCTATTGCTGTAATTAGTACGTGATCTAAGGAAGAAACCGCCTACGCCGGCGCAGCCACTTCCAATACAGTCATGCATTACAATTGGCTGCAGTCAGTTGACAATGGACAGTGCATCACAATGACACTTTGAAGCGAGTTAAACAAACAGCAGAGACTTAATGCTATACTTACCAACATTTTTGTACTGCCGGACATCGATCTGCAGCTTATCTTTGGCCAATCGGAAGTGAGAAAAACCACACTCTGCTTTAATCCACATTATGGAATAATTCGTTGGGATGGATCTTGGATATGAAAAATGCCTGTTCGTCCGCACTTCTCTTACGACCTCATGCCTGACCGGACGCGTGGAATCGTAACCTACACCAACATCCACGTTGCATATTGGGTCCAGCCGTTGAATTTGCGCTTCAATTCGCCAGCCTGACTTGGCAATGAACAGCCACAGGCAGGTAATGATCTGTTCCTCAGCATGTACTGTATAAGTTTCATTTGGAGTAAGGTAGACAGTTTCGTTTCCGCAAAATCCTACAAATGACACCAAGCAAAGACGTAGGAGTGAGTGGCCGTAATGCATGATTATATAAGGGATCCGTTCAAAAATAACTTTTTTTTGAGCGCGTTGACTTTTGCTTTTTTTATATCTACATTTTCCACCATATCGTTTTTTGCAGTGCTTCCTTGTCGAGTAAACTTCTCTTTCAATCTGCTTCAAAGGTAAGGTAGACATGGATGGAAATAAACCATTCCATTTTACAGAAAAAGTCCGAAAATCCGTTAAATCTGATTTGAAACAGCTGAGGAATGTGTGTGGTGTGCTTGACAATTTGAATTTGTTCTGAGGCAGTTGAACATGAATATTTAGCAGGTCGTTTCAAAACAGTTTAATTACAACTGTACTCCCTCGACTGACTACATCCAATGGGAAGCCGCTGTTCATTCTAACATACTAATATTTACACCAGCGGTCTCATTTACATAAAACGGTTACATCCTCATGTGTTTATATGTCTGTGCTAAGGACTGTTAATTTCAGTTTCAAAACACGCCCTCTTTTGTTCCTGCTCGGAGCAGATACTATACAGAACCGAGCAACATAAGCAAAAGCCTGTCCCGATAGTGCATGAAGGAAATGAAGGGCGCCCGATGTCATTCAATAATAAGTAAGTGCGCACGCGAAGTCTGCGCGGCCACTTACGCCAACTCGCACGCGTGCTTTAACCCAACCTCTCCGATACACCAAACTGGCTTGTGTCTTACCACACATCAATTCGTCAGAATGGTCCCCACAGTCTACATTACCATCGCATATGTGGTACCTTGGTAGACAAACGTCCATCGTACTACATCTAAATTCCTGTTGACCACACTCTCCTGTAAATTGAACAGTGGCAAAAATGAGGTGGGAAAGTGGTGTATCCATTGGGGGTAACTTGTCCCCTTGACGGATTTTTTTTGTCACAAACAATACATTAGAGTTGAGTAGGAAATAAAGTAATCAGTTCAGTTACTTATAAAATATTAGCACTGAAACGCTTAAAAAGCAACACCACAATATATAAGCAAAGATCAAAAGATGGAGGAGAATATAAGATTAAATCAGTGCTCTGAAATATATTCCTCAAAATATGGAGGGCCTAACGTTTCAATCCTAGCAGAAAGATTCTTTTAGGATCAAAACGTCAGGCACTCCATATTTGAGATATTTTTAAGTAATTTTTTAAGGTCATTGTAGTCAGCAAGCAGTTTGCAGCAGTTTTGTTTTACATATCTTTGGTATAAGCAAAGATGTTGAACTAGCCTAAGTCTGCATTCGCTTTTAAATTTGCCCCTCTCCCCCGACACCAAAAGCTGAATACGCTTCTGGGGTAGGAAGTACGACTGGCTTATTTGGTGATCAGACATCACTGCTCTCTGTGGTATTTTCACTTAAAAAAAAACATTTGGTATTTCCACTTTGAAACTTTATACATTTCTCCTGAAAAATTATGCCGTTTTTTTAAATGATGCCTAGAAGATCACACTGTTTATTATGGGTGGTGCTGCGGTTTCTGTTCAAATTGTGAACCGGGCATTTTGGTCGTTGAAATTATTTGCAAGAAAGCGTTACTATGTTCAAAGTAGAGGTCCTCAATTACGTTTTTTGAACTTTTTTTGCAGTTTGAGATACCCCAGCTAGACATTCAAAGTTGAGAATAAGCTAAAATTCGCAAGTTTAACGCTCAGTATGCAAGACTTTTCGATCCCCTGCCTCGATTGCAAAAGAATTCTACGGTTCAATATTGCACCAAGAGTGCTCACTTCCAGGAACGCAAGTGCAAAGATATACGCACCACAACCTAGCTCATCACCGTATGCAGCGCACTCCCTGTGTCCATCACAAACGTGGGAGATGTTATCCAGGCAGTCTAGGCCAGATGGACAGGAAAACTGACTCTCTGGACATTCTGCACAAAAGACAATTAAAAGATCAGTGCAACCAGCTTTTATTAGAATCATTTTTGGTGCATGATTAAACTCTTTTTCAAAGTATGAAAACCTTTTGAATTTGTTTCTAGTGAAATGAACTGTAAAGTGTTGTCTCGTGTAAGGTTGGTTAAAGCTCTGTTATATCTAACATCGTTTATCAAAGCCAAGATAACAAACCGGTAGGCTACGAAACTTAACGTCAGTAAAGCAGAGCTTACCAGTGATGTTGTATGTTGTAAACACCATTCTTAGCTTGATATCGTCCCAGTAATAGGACTCCCTCTCCCATGTTATCCACATTCCGGAATCAATGGATAGAACATCGAATGGTAAGCGGATTCCGTAGGCTGACCTGATGACGAGCACCGGTAGAGCAGTGGGATCCGGCCCGTTCCCAATCCTCATGACGGAGCGGGAGTCGGCAAACTCCGCCACTGTGACCCGGATCCGGGTCCCCTCCGGCTCCGTCAGTCGCCAGACGCACTCCAGCCTCGGTACGCCCTCCGTGTAGTTGGTCAAGAGGACGTCAGTAGTGTTTGGAAGGACCTCGGAATCGCCGGGGTATATGGCAAAGTGGCCAGTGATATGCCCAATGTCAGATGTTCTATCAACCTCAAACTCGCCTCTGATTGTTATTGGTTCACCGAAGCGTAAATCAATCTCTGATGTACCGCAACGGTCTACAGAATGCCAATTAAAAGTTAAAAGGTAGCAAAGACTGAAACCCAGAAAATACAAACAACAAAAAGCCAAGCAAGCCTGGCAATGCCAAAGCATTGCAAGCCAGAATAAAAACTACCAAAAAACAAAATTAAAAGCAGCAGCATTACACAAGGCCAGTTTCTGCACCGGCAAATAAAATAAACTGGCAACAGAAACAAGACACAAATCGTAAAACGAAACTCATTCTTGTTTGTTTCATGAAAACCATATACAATACTCACCACAGTCGATGGCTTCATCCATGTAATTTGTGCAATGAACCGTCCCGTCACAGACAGCGCGACGCGGAATACACTTGGAATCTTCTTTGCACAATACCTGGCCCGAGTTGCAGTGAACTGAGTTGGAAAATTTCCATTCAACCACAAGTTTATTGTAAACCAAATAACTCTGAATGAGACTTCGGGTCAATGTTGAATGTAAATTTTGATCACATTTAAAAGGTTTAATCGTGTCTCGTTGTCTTCTGTTGGACTAGAATAATTAATTGTGTTGTAGAGATCAGGTATAAATTCTGATCACTATAGGAACATACTCATGCCATCGAATACATATTTTAGGAGCACTTGTTAAATTGAGATTTGCGTTCCTACACTAAGTTATACAATTACACCTGACTAGTTTTGGGAACAAGGACGGCATCACAATTTTGCTCATCACATTCCTCATTATGATCTTGCCTTTGGTATTTGTACCCCGACAGTTTGAGGTAGTTGTGGATGTCCTATCGAATCATCCCCCATATACACACACGCACATTTTGTGGCGAGCAAGAACTTCAAGTGGATTATGGAGAAGTTTTCAGACTTCCGAAGACTAAAATGGATTCACTATCACTCACTCAAACATGGACAAACAATTTTTAAAATCCACAAACGTGCTACTCTGAATACACATTACAGATATACATAACCTACATCGACCACTTTATAGAATCATATAGTGTCACACCCTAACCTGCGCTTTTCAAAATTTCACGGCGGGGCAAATCATCCCCCACTTTTCCCCATCCCCAACCCTCCCCCAATGTCCAGCACAAATTTACGCCATTGGCTACAGGTACGTCTCAACCTTCAACGGATGTCCGTCCCTCAGTGACGTAACAAAATCACAGTTAATCGGCTCTTCGTGCCTTCAGAGGAAAAACGTGTTTACAGTGCCCCCGAGATATTTGCCCTCGTTCCTGATAGGTCACTCTGGGTCGATCGTTTTCAGTGTACGGTTGGTCGGTTTCTCGGTCTTAAGGTTGCTCATTTAGTCAGTCATTTTTTCTGTCGGTCTGCCGTACGGTTGTCGGCAAAATGCTTACTTTCTCCAGTGTAGTTCTCTGCCCTTAAAAGAAGATTCTGTGTCGGTGGGTTGTTTTCGTCGTTGTACACGGTAGATGTAAACATGATCCATAGGTAGGTCTCGGTAAAGAATAAAGAAGATCCGTGAAAAGTCCAGGCGTTGGAATGATCTATCTTTTGAAGTACAGTTGATTCATTGGCGCTGTTGTGGCCTCGGCCGAAGACAAAGTGTTGCCTATAGTACGTCAAATCTATGTTCAATACATCGACGAAGATGACTGTCTCAGGAGGGCTGGTAACCAGCCACAGACATTGCAGACTCAAGTGGTTACCGGAGATGGAAACACTAAGAAGGTACTGGTCGGTTAGGTTGATGTTTTGGGGACCACACAGCAATTCTGCAGTACAAAGAAATTTGATAAAGTGAATGTTAAGCTTGATGTAACGATGAATGACACAGAGGTTATGTCAGTGCTTCACCACCACAAAAAGCGATTTGCCAGTAAAACCCTAAAAGCAATTTCAAGTCCCTGCAATTCCATAATTGGGCTATCTTAAGTTACCCAAGACACCATTCTCATAAGCTGTGGCACAGCATTCTTTGCGGAGAAACAAATTAGCTGCTCAAATGTAAAAAAAAAGTATTATAGTTGCCAGTCCCTGAAATCGTCGAGTCAACGCCTTAACCACCCTGCCCGAAAAAAACCTGATCTGCTAAATATCTACCTTTCAATGGCCTTTCTAAATTAATGAGACAAACAATACTAAACCTTCCACCTCAAAACACGGCTGAGTAATATGAGGTACATTATTTTAACAGTGATACCAAATTGCAAACCGGGTCATTGCGAAATTCCCAATTGTCCCTGCCTGTAAACACCAAAGCTTTCTCTGTTTTAGTTTCGGGAATCACTTTGAAGCATGAAAAAATTAACAAATGTGAGAGGATTGCACCGCGAAATGGACCAATTGAGGGCGAAATTGTCCTAGCTATGACAGATTCCCTGGACGGGCGCGTCGCCACAAGCAGATTCAACACTACCGACATATCTGGCTCTTTCCAACTAATGAAAGAGTGCTTCTGCTCAAGGCAGACTATCAAACACTAAATTTGTCCACTCCAGTGCAGTTTTGGAATGACGGGACCCACACAAAGATAAAGATTCCACGAGGACGTTCTCATCATTACCGTTTCCGTCTGCCACTGGTTGAATCTCACAAGTCATGGACGCCTGTTGGTTGAATAAATAAGCTTCTATCAGCAGATGCGATGTGGAATAGAGCTCGTCCGGGTGCCAGCTATAGAGATGCACACCTGATAAAGTTGGCTCGTGGCCGAGCCATAGGCTAAGGCTGAAGAAGGGGTCCGTTGGCTGGTACTGACAAGTTGTGCGGATCTGCCAGCCGGCCCGCGTCGTGACGTTCCAGCAGAAAAAGGCGTCCACTGGTGCTCCACCACCGGATGTGATATCGGTACCGTTCCTCGTCAGAGTTGAGACTGACACCGTTTCATTCAGTTCCACGAGAGAGATGTCGGTACACTGATATATATATTCTGAGGAGAGAAAATCATCAGTTTTAGTTTGAGACAGAAGTAAAAAAATGCCTTTGACTCCCCGAGGTAGTAGGAAAACTATAGACCGGTCTTCTATCTTGTGATTTTTTTCTCTCCCTCTCCATGTCATAGCGGGCGGAGGATGGTGACAAGAACTCTACTATACCATTTTCAATCCTTAGGAAACATGGTATGTTTGTAAAATAAAAAATTAGGTATCAGCACAATGGCGTTGGTCCTTTGGGTTTGAAGAATGCGTCATCTTTCGGCAACTCAATGAACTCGAAGGTGGCTGCGCAATCCGACGCTGAATGCGCACAGTCTCGAGCAATGGGGGCACTGGAAGTCAGTCGTTGTCGGCTGGCTGTCTCGCTGGTGGCGTTTTTCCCTCGTTGAGCTGCAGGTCAGAGTCTGTGTGGGCCATCGGTGCGCAGTCTTCGACAAAGAGCACTACTGGAATGAAATCGTAGCGGCACTTGGTTTGGGCGGTGAGGCGACGAAGGCCGAAGAGGGAGCCATCCAGAAGATACCGGATGGAGATTCCCTTCTCCGGGTCTTGGTCGACGCGGAACAGTTTGTGGTCTAAAAAGATGCTGAATAGGACCGACGCAAAGACGCAGTCTTGTTTCACACCGTTGCTGATTGCAAACTCTTCGGTCGCTTGCCGCTGGATGACCTTCTTCGGGCATCAAAGTACTGTCCAGAGAGCTTCTTTGTTGACTGTGTCGAATGCCTTGGTAAAGTCGATGAACACTGAGTTGATGGGCATGTTCTGTTGTGTACAATTCTTGTACTTGTCACACAGCAAATATCATTTCCACCGTGCTTCTGGCATGTCTAAAGCCGCACTGTGGTTCAGGGAGAATTCGCTCAGAGACGATGGCCAGTCTGTTCAGGATGAACCTTACAGAGATTTTCCCAGCGATGGAAAGGAGCAAGATACCCTTGTAGTTGCCGCAGTCCACCCTGCTTCCCCTGTCCTTGTACAAGGAGACTATGAGGGCGTCGCGTAAGTCATCCAACAACTTCTCTTCGTCCTGGACACTCTGCCGAATGTTGTGGAGGCTTCGAAGACGTTGGGGCCTGCTTTTTTTTAGATCTCTGCAGGTATGCTGTCCATCCCTGACGCTCTGCCGGAGCTGGTCTGGTGGATCGCCTTCTTGATCTCAGTCATCGTGGGGAAAAAGTCGAGTTCCTCCACTACGGGCTGCTGTGGAATCTGGTGAAGCACGGTTGGGGGCTACGGTTGACGTGTCTAAGGGTTAAATGGGTTACGATGTGCTGGTGTGGACTGGAGAGGTGAGAAGCTCCTCTCCCACCGAAATACGCCATTACATAGCACAGCGTCTCAACATTATCTCTCCTGAGAAAATCCTACCGTCTAACTTCTTGCGCCAACCCTGTTTTCACTGAACGGCAGAGGGTGTCAGTGTGTCCCTAGCGCTATTACCAGGTGCTCCAGAGAGGTGGAGTTCGTAGGCGTTGGTGCCAGTTCGGCTAGGAGAGGGAGAACTTTGATCTCAACCCAAGTAAACCCGGTTGAGATCAAAGGGTAGATACCTGGGTAGGTAATACTCGTTAGCCTAGGTTGGCAGTCTGCCTAGAAGAGGGACCATTCTGATCACAAACCCGGGCAGTTAAAGTTCGTTAGCCTACGTTGACAGTCTATCCTCGTAGCTGTTTACAGGCGACAGCGGTCACACCCCTGGCAAAGTTAGTTTAAAGGGTATGTCAGCCCTAGCATGTGAAGACTGGTTCCAGGCAAAGCAAGCGGATGAGATCAACAGTGGTGCCAACGGTCATGAAGGCGGTGTCAGCAAGTGCTGTGAAGTGCGTTAGAGCAAGGATGTGACACACAGTAAGTGTGTGCATCCTAGCAGTTTCCAATTGTAACGGTTCCTCGTGCTGTTTGACTAAGACTCACCAGGCCGAGAAAGTAGGACTAACCCCCTTGCAACACTCACGCACGGTCTGTTATGCAACTCACCACAAATCTGTCGTCCTGCGGCGATGGGTGGAGGCGTGGCGGAGGCAATAAATGAACACTGGCAGTTGTTTGTCACAAACTTGCACGTAGGCAGTCTTTGGGAGAGTGGTCGCTCTTCTCCTGAACTTTGAGGTTAACCGGGAGAGCTCAGCAGCACCTAGGGCAACTGGGCAGCCTCTTTAGGACAGCACTGCCCACCCTTGCATGCGGGAGGGGGTTAGAAAAGGTAATCTAAACAAATGCTTTGCCTTTCAAAGTCTGGTCAACTTACCGCAGTTGACAGACTCATCCTACCTGCGGTCAGAACGATAACAAAGAAAGCAAAAAGAAACCGAAACTCATTATGGGAGCCTGGAATGTCAGAACACTCCTCGACCAAGCCAACACCAGCTAACCCAAGAGAAGACCGCGCAAGTGGCTGGGGACTCAAGCGCTACTGTGTCAATATCTCTGCACTCAGCAAACCCACTTTGCCCACGAGAGATCCCTGAAGGAAAAGAGAGGCGGATTCACTTTCTTTTGGAATGGGAAACTGCAAGCTGAAGACAGGACACGGAGTAGGATTCGCCATTAGGTCAAATCTTGTGAAGAACCTTCATGTGCTTTCAATTGGGATCAGCGAACGACTCATGAAGCTCCGTATCCACCTCAGCAAGAACAGGAACCTTACTGTCGTCAGTGTCTACGCGCCCACAGTCTCAAGCCAAGAAAATGCCAAAAAACGGTTCTACCAGATCCTCCAAGAGGCCATCAAGACCATCCCCCAGGCGACAAGCTTTTCATCCTCGGGGATTTCAACGCTTTCAACGAGTGGGCAGGGATTACGGTAGCTAGAAGAGACTCCTTGGGCGACATGGTGTGGGCAATGTCAACGACAACGGCCTGCTCCTCCTCAGCAAGTCTGTAGAACATGGGTTGTGCATCACCAACACCTTATTCAGGATGGTGGACAAATACAAAACCACGTGGAAGCACCCGATATCAACACTTTGTCATCGCACTCCAACTTGACATCTGGAACGTCATCAAGCCTCCTTCAACACAGCCAAGCTGAAGGATGAAGGACGAGTCCTACCTCACCAAGTTCCAACAGACTCTTGACGAGAAATTCCAGGAGGGCCTACCCACTGACAGTGAAAGCATCGGGAAATGGTCGGCCTTCAAGACCATCGTCTGTGAGACGGCGAAATAGGCCCTAGGTGCTCGGCCCGAAAGCAAGGACTCACCAAGACTGGATTGATGAGATCGATGACAATATTCAAAACGCCCTCTCTGCTAAGAACAAAGCCTACACCAAAAGGCAGAATGATCCCACCTCGCTGCCGAAAAGAGCAAAGCTCAAGTCCCTCCAGGCGAAGGTGCAGGATGAGCTGTGAGAGATGGTGGACAAGTGGTGGCAGGCGAAAGCTGAAGAGTCCAGATGTACGCCGACACCCATAATGCCAAGAAAATCTTCAGCTCCCTGAAGGCAGTCTATTGCCCCTGGACCTCAGGATGCTCACCACTGCTATCCTCGGACGGTGCAACCCAGACCAAGAACTAGGCGGGGCTACCAAAACGCTGGAAGGAACACTTCAGCACCCTGCTCAACAGACTATCAGCATCAGCACAATATAAGAAGCATAATTCAACACAATTTATGCTTTGGCTATTAAGGTCACCACTTGAATGATCTTCATGGGCTCGTGTTCATGATTTATGCATTAAGCACTTCAATGGAACAAAAATATGAACACGTTAGGTTGATCTATCTTTGAAAGTCGGATCTTTGCTAAAAAGTACCTCTGATTTTCACAAATTGTTGTCCAAACGACCGCAAGATATTACTGAAAAAAGCTCCTCAGGGATCGGTGGGTACAAGTATCGCGATAAGGGAAGAAAAAATAAGCCCAAGAGCACAATGGAGACTTAGTGGTGTGCAGTTTACCTAATGCAGATCAACGGACTAGTTCAACTAATTGTGTAGTGAATTTCTGAGCATGATTTCAAAAGCATAACAATATATGTATAAGAAGTGAATTTGGTTAACAGAGATTAAACCAAATAAATGTTGTATTATCCGAGGTCTCAGTATCCACATGTACATATGCCCCTTTCAGGAATGGAATGATTAATATTTTTATTTTGGTAAGGCTGTACGCTGAGTAGTCTTCTAATGGAAATTTCAGCTTTTGCCATGACATTTTCGGGATTTGAGTTTACCCTTTGGCTCATATATGATTGTTAATAAACCTGACAAAAATCATTCCCCAAGTCTTCATTGATCTTCACAATAACCATAGTTCATAGTTCTGTTTTAGACCTGATAAGCATAATGTAATGGTTTGGTTGGTAGGAGTCATATTGTTCTCAGTTTAACCATGCTTCATGTCGCATTTGTACGAAATTCACTCTTTAAATTGTTAGCTATATCCATGACCAAATTTGATTTTAACCACACTTCCGCCCGTTAGACAAGTCAGTTGAGAGCTTCAATATTTGTGTTCCGTGTGCTTAAAGCGCACCTGGAATAGTTTGATTTTTCATAATGACAAAAAGACGGAAGACAGCCAAAGCTAAGAGCTTGGAGAGCCAGGATGGAAGAGCTTTAAGTTAAGCTGTGTTTAAATGTACTCAAGTTTTGTTGCAATGTCTGTGAATAAACGACTCCGAAACTAAGGTAGTTTGGAGTGTTTGATTGTTATTGAATTGTTTGTAGTTTGTGTCTGACAGTACCTTGGTAAGTCCTGCAATGCCAAGAGGACTTTTGGTTTAGTGATGCAGGCCTAGTTTTGAGGGGTCTGATGAGCCAGACGCTGTTGTTGACAAACCAAAATACGCAGGCAAATGGATACTGAGAGCTTGGAAGAATTATACTTACTCGTTACTGGCCGATCTTAAACGTGCGTTCAAGACCGTCTTGGGAGAATGGACAGGACTAGTGCCAAAACGGCAGGCGAGGGCATTATCAGCACATATTTATTCCCCTTCATAAATGCCTTACAGCACAACACAATATACGATGGATTCCCAACGGTTTTGTTCTAGCATACTACTTTCATTTTTTCAAACACCCCCGTCCATCTTATGGTATATTCTTTGTGTAAGTTGCCCAAAAGATTCCCCTTATGTGGACTTGGCGCGCGCTTGGCGAGCCGCGTGCACACAGACTCTTCGCCAATCAGAATCGAAACCGTTTCGTACCCAGGTGCCATTGCGTGATTTACGCATCGAGCATTGTCATATCCCAACGGACATTATCAAGTTGGAAGTTATTGAATAGAGAGACGGTCTGAGGTATTTATGAATTGTATTCAAAAGATCATTGCCAATACGAAAGGTAACAAATTCTTCATTCGATGTCCATTAAAAGCATTCTTCAAATATTACAGTCCTAGTAGCCTGTTTAATTGCATAAATGTTATGAGAGGTTTCTGTGCTGCATATTTCCTTCATGAGAACTAAGAGACTACGACATGTCTGTGAATTTCTGAAGTACTGTTCATTAAAGAGTTCCATCTTCAGATTTGGGAGCAAATATGAATGTTTTATGTTTACTTTGTATGCAGTACCGCATGCAGCTAATGTGTGCTAGTTGGCACTGTGTACTGACGTATAATTCACCATTTTGGTTCCAACAATTGAGAGATGTCGCAACTCTCTCTATAAAAAGCTCTGGCCCGTGCAAGACCACGCCTCTGTATTTTTTTCATTATTTGGTGTATGCTGATTTGGTCAATTTATACGGAGAGAAAGCAGACAAATGAGCCAAATCACTTCAGCCTTGCAAGCCACAATGAGCACATGCAGCCTCCAATATTCCCGCAACCCTGATTGCAGGCTATTCCAATGGTTAATGTCCCCAGTCTACCACTATCAAAAGAGGGGTCATCATTTGGTATTTAGGAATAGTGTTTAGTATTTTGTATTTAATAGCTGCATTAGACGTTTACGCTTGGCGAACCTGTTATTTATCTTTTGAACTGACGGCCAGTAATTACCAGCCACGAGGGATAAAGTTATTCATAGTCAAAGAGTATTATCAATACTTCAGCCAAGTGTTGCCTTGCATAATTATGCAGCGTTCAACACCAGTGGTTTATGAATGCGTATAAACAAACGAAAAAGTCATCGTTCATTTTAGTAGTGACTCGTGGCCTCCACGACTAAGTGCAAAAACTTCGAAAGGATTAATTGTGATACTGCTATAATTAGAGGCGCCAGGATGTTGTCGGTTTTGCATAAGAAAATATCAATGTCAAGTTGAAGTTTCAGTGCCACATATGTATCAGTGGAAAATATCTATTTTCTTTATGTTTTCCTCGTCACATAAACAGTTTTCCTGCTTTTACAAGTCCTTGGAAGCTTCTGATTCTGTACCATTTTTTCTGATCGGTTCACCGAAATCTATCTAATGTTTTATTCCTGCACCTTATTATGTATATTTTTAACATAATTTCGTGTTGAAGTAATGTAATACTGTGTATATAACACATTTCAGAAGCTTTGTATACCAATTCATTATTATGTTATCTATATCACACAGTAACAAAATCTATATTACTAATAATCAATTGGCTTTACCTGGTGCCAATTACATATAGCTGCTTAAGCACAAGATTTTCTTACGCTCGAGACAACCTTGCTTGATAAATCAGACAAGCAGCCAAAACTCCATCTGATGTATACTGGTTTGGAATGGTATTTAGCTGCCTTTTGGTTAGCATGACAATCACATAGAATTTGAGCTGGTAACCTTTGATTTTTGTACGCAAGGTTTTTTTGCGCTTAAACAGATTTTTTACTTAAGCAGCTCTAGAAATTGACCCTAGTGTGATTGGAAGATTATTATCCCTATAAAGTAATTCTAAAGGGAGTCTGTGTCACTAATTTTCTCTTCATTCATGTTGGCCTATTCAAATATCTCAATATTATGCTATTTCAAAAAACTAATATTAGCCATGCCTGATTCGACATTTTGTTCTTTATCCAGAATATCTTTGGGAATAATAAAGTATTATACAGTAAAACTATATAACATGAGGTCAGGGGGCCATGGTTCAGTCACAGGGCGGATACAATGAGTGCCTCATCAGTGTTCATGAAGTCAGTGCAGCAACGGTATAAGCATCACCTAGTGTAATAATGTATATTTTAGCTTCATGTGTTGTATTTTGACGCACTCAGCTGAAAGTAAGATACTCCCTTTTTATACTGTATAATGAAACCTAGAATCAATCAATGTCTACCATGTGATCGTTTCAATGTATCTATCTGTTTTTCATGGGCGTCACAAATGAACACGGAATTGCTTGAGCGCTGCAGCGCTGCCTGCCCACGCTTGCATATTCCTCCTGGAATTTAACTTTTTGCCGTATTGGGCCAAACCCAATGTCGATGCATTGTGGCACTTGTGACACCCTAGATGCTTGCAATCAATACGGCCAAAAAGAAAGTGCGTGTGGCCAAGCCACAAGTGCTTCTACGAACTGGTAAAAATGGTGGTAATTTATTTATTCAGATAACACCGCTGCTTCGTGTGCTCTATTTCAGCACTCAGAAAGCGCATGCACGCACAACTTTCCATAGATGATTTACCATCATCATTCTGTGTGGGCGGGAAGCATTGACCCAATTTCTATCCGATGATACAATCAGAGCTCAAAGATGTCAGTGTTCCCCAGGGCCTTCTTCGTAACTGCATGTGACGTCACATTGCAATAACAGGTGTGAGTACCTCTACATTTTTATCCACCAATATCTGGAACATACAATACATTACACGTGAGAAGTCATCTGCCTAATCGACATGAAAATGCAAAGAAACACACACAACTTTTCATAATAAAAGGCATTTTTTACTTCGCCAAGTGCACATGTTTTTATTTCTTATTTATTGATTTTTCATTTTCTTTTCTTTTATTGTTTTGTTGTTGTTGTTTTGTTTGTTTTTTGTTTGTTCGTTTTTTGTTTTGTTTTTTGTTGTTGTTTTTTGTTTTGTTTTGTTTTTGTTTTTGTTTTTTTTGCTCTTTTGGTGTTTGGTTGTTTTTCGTTTTCCCAGTATAGTAGTGTCCGGCGTGCCACGCGCCCCTTGACTCTGGCTAAAGGTGCCTTACCATGTGCACGCCAACACTCGCGCCAGGTGTCGCGTATCCGTGGAAATCGCTCCTGGGGCGATTTTGACGGATACGCAACACACACATGTGTATGTGAATGAAGTCGATTTTTGTGTCCGTAAAAGAGAAACGCATGAGCACATCGTGTACGCAATACACCCCAAAACGGGCACGTAGATAGGCGCCTTAATCGTTCCTAGCCTACAATCAAGGTCTAAAAAACGATGGTGAGTCCAAGAACCAGTCTACAGGTTTGCAGGCAACGTATGGCAACAGGGCAATCAATTTAGTGCTGTGGACATATATGATAATTGATAAGCATGGCTCCCTCATCATTCCTCTTAAAATAATCATTTGGATCATTTGATAAAGTTCTCTAAAATGTATCAGCTGTTTTGCATACTGTTTGGAAGTAGAAAAAATGAAGTCGATCAGGTATCCGTTACGTTAACTGGAAGGTTGTAGTCGTTCTCTGATTCTGTATACGTCAAATACCAACGCCTGTAGGCCTCTGAATACCGATTGTAAAAATCATAAATATGCAGATGGTACTGCATTAGTTGGATACTTGTTTGCAAAAAGAGATAGGATGGAATTACTTGATGCCAAGATTTCTGGATTTGCTCAGTAATTGTGTGAAAAAAGGGTTATTTGGAAATTGACACAAAGAAAACATGGAAGATAATATTTGACTTACGCAGAAACAAAGCACACATTCAGAGATAAAAGGTGAACCTGTTGAAAGAGTTACTGACTACAAATAATCAGGAATTGAGATTGACAAGCAGGTGGTTTTTTATTAATATTGTATATCAACTTAAGAGCAACATTTTACAGCAGTGACTTTTTTAAAGAAAATGAACATATTTCATGTGGACAGAACTATTTTGCAATTTTTTGTAAGTCTGTCTTCCCGAGTATCATCACATACTGTCTTATTTTTTGTATCTGGAAGCACTAAGTCTGGACCAGATTAAGTTAGATAGGGAGGTTAGGCAATAAAAGAAAATAATCGGCACTGATAATGTTCATGATTTGTATAAAATTCTCACGTTAAATAAAACTGAAGCGATATTGTCAAACGAAACCCACCTCTTGCATGTAAAATTTATCAGAAGTGCAAAAAGTAATCACATTCTACAGTGAAGGATTAAAACAAAACATTAAGGTAATTCATTCCTACCGCAGCCATCCACATCTATGATGATCAGCTGGAATGGTGTTTCCAATGCGTGTGTTGACCTTTGCCAACAATTATCCATTTTTTAAACAATTTTAATTGTTATACTTGTACATATTAAATTTTTAGTGTGTGTGTAACGTTTCTGTGACTTACTTGGAATCGAGTGTTTTGGGTTTGGTGAGCTGTTGAAGAGCTTTAATAATTGTTTTAAATTTTAAATGCATTTTAATAATTGTGGTGTAAAGGACCATATTAAATTTATCGATAGAGATAATAAAATATTTCAATTAAATTAAATTCGATCGCTAATAGAGCTTAATGATAGAATGCGATTCGACAAAAACAACTGTGGAAAACTTGAGATGATCATGCAGTTTTGCAATGAAATTCGTTGGCGATTGTCAGTAGATATTTATTCGGACGAGATAATCAAGCAGTTGAAAAGTGTCTGTCTATACCAACGCATATAACCGGGTGGGTATAAAGAGTCTTTCGTATATTTAGTGCCACCTAATGAGCCTAAATGTGTTTAGAAGCGTCCTTTCATTCTCTATATCTGAACCACAACGTGCCTTATTGTTTGATGTTATTTACTTACCCGATTTTGCCGGCAGTGCAAACAGGCCATGGGCAATTAGGACAAGGTACAGGACACACGGATTGGCCATTTTGCTTCCAATGCCTTGGTCCCTCTGTTGAGACAAGACCAATAAACAATCTAAGAATGGCTATCAAAACATATAACGTATTGATCTCTACATAAAGTTTGCATGGATGCCATTTTGCGGCTAGGCCAGTGCTTTTGTTTCACAGAGTATGCATAAAGGAGGTTTCGATGTGGAACCAAACAACTGCCCTGCAAGATGGCTGCCATGCAAAGCCTCTATATACAGACTCCAGAAGCTCGAGCCCAGTGCTATACTCAAACACGATAACTGTCTGGACATATGGGACTCTTGAGTTGACTCCCAGCGCATTCATGATCGCAGCATGTAACTCGTTGTAGTTTGTCCACCTTTCCAAGCTGTAGCGAAATAATGTGTGGGTAAGATAAATGACTCTAGGGGACACGGCAGATAACAGACATGAAATGATGGCATTAAATGTGACTGAATTCACGAAACGCACGTAGATTTCGATAAAGAGCCAGGCAAATTGAGGAATTTCAAAGATAATGCCGAGTGGCTCCATTCCCTAATCTTGGCTGGCTATCCTATCAGTATACAGTTGCCAATGACCTGATGATTTGATTCAATAAAATTTACCAGAGGCAACTTCTTTCTGTCTTCAGTTTGAAAATTCATTGGTGACTTTTTTCAGCAACTGTAATGCTACTCACCAGACGTGCAATAAGCATTGACTTTAAGGTAATGGTTACGTTTTTTTTTTAATAAGGCCCTGAAAAGGGTTTTTTAACTTTGGAGGGCTTTAGGAGTAAACCCTGGTAGAAATATATCTGGAGCAATAACATAAGTTTTCATGACCGTCTAGTGTCCTATCTCAAATGATGTTTTCCAATCATTCAATATTCATTTGGTAAATATTCACTGATGTGGTCAGTATCCTTCAGGACCACCACGACATATCTGGTAGGAATTCAAGCCAACATCAGCTGCTCAAGCGACCTGCAAGAAATTGTTTTTGTCACAGTTCGGCCTTTTACTGAGACTGGCCTCGTGCAAGGTCAGATCAAGATCCAGATTTACGGGAAAACTTGTTGGGGGCCAATTTTCCAGGAATTTCTGTGTGGCTTTTCTGGAAGCTGAGGTTAGGTTTTGGGGCTTTTCACAAGCTTTTGGAAGAAAGGGGGATGAAACAGAGCACAAAAAATCGTACTTTCCTCTTTTGAAAGTTTTTGGGTTCCCTTGGACCCCGGATCCGTCCTTGGTTGTGAGTGTTGTGTTGATGAAGTTTGGCTACAAAACTGAAATTAATAGAACTTTGAGTGAAGTACAAAATTTTCTTGGTATTTCAAGGATGGATTTGCTCCGGGCCAAAAAAAATCCAAAATTAATTAAACTTTTCTTAGGTTGTTCATGGTGTACGCTGTGGACTGTGTCGGCAAGTCTTTCGTCTACACGTTCACCATGGAGACGTTGAAGATATTCCACGCTTCTCTGTCTCGGTAAAAATACTGAAAAGAAACATTTCCTGAAGATCCATAACCATAAAGAAAATTAAGGTTCGAAACAACTCCAGATTGTCTTTGATTAGCCGAAATGCACCTTTCGAAAAGAGTATAGCAACGACCTTTAAGATACCATTCGGGAAAATCATTTGGGAACCGCAAGGGCCAAGTGCAACCTAGCCCTGTCAACACAAAAATGACTCCCTCATATCTCATTGCCCATCTCACGCTGTTGTCCGGAAAAACCAACAATCAAGCGCAAATCAGTATTGGTTTATAGCGGGGCCGCTCGATCCGTACACGGCAACGGAAACCATATATCGTCATCTCTCTCCATTTGATATCGTCGGGCAATGCATTTTCGCCGCCAAATTACCACCGAACCAATCGCGGTTCCCGATGGCCAATCAACTCGGTACCTTTGTAACCGCTCGTTTACGGTCATCGTAAGCAGTAAATCAAAGACGCTGATACCATTGCGACGCGAAGTAATCATTCCCTCACCGCTAAGCCATGACGTCATTTTTTGTGTTTTCCAGTTGCGCATGACACACGTAAACAGCCGACAGGTCCTAGATAGAATTCCCAAATTAAGCAAAATTAGGGAGATATATAAGGATTGTGCTCTTGGAATTAGAACTAAAGCATACTTTTGTTTGATATCTCCTTGTGATTATAGGTAATTGTGGGTAGGGGCACTTCGTTGCAAGCGCGCATTTTATGCCGTGGCGTATTCAGCAGATGGGGGAGAGGGTTACCGCCCATACCTCCGCCCCCCTTCAAGACATGTTGCCTTTAAAAAAATAATAAATACACGACCAGAGTGTCAGAAACGGCACAACCTACCGTCGTCTTGACAGCCCTTTGTAGGTCAACAATAGATTTTACAACCCTCCACAAAAGACCTGAATACGCCACCGATTTACAGAGGACTTTCCAACAGGATCACATGATTGCAAAAGTAAGCAATAGGCACAGTACATATTGAAAAGATTCATTGTGTAAATAATTGGAAAGGTAAAACATTTGTAAAGGAAAAAGTAAAAAGCGTTGCTCCCCAGGCTATTTTGACCCATCTGAAAGCTGGGGGCGGGGGCAGATTCAGCCCCACAGAACTCGGCTGTGCTCTGTCAATTTTTTTTAAACTTGGTATGAAAATGCAGATACTCTTTATCATCACAAATGTTTGACCTCAATCAAATATATAGTTTTGTTGTTACAGCCATTTGAAGTTCATGGCTACATGCGTGAAAGTACGCATACATTGAGCATCGCAGTTGGAAAAGTATATTTGATTGATTGCCTGACCCGTCTCGGAAAAATGGGCACTGCGCAAGAACAGAATGTTCGATATTTGCAAAAATGGTGTCAAAATGACCGCAAAGTTACTCTAAAAACTCGTAAAGGCTCAACTTATGAAAAATTGTGCTGCGCCGATATTGGGAAAAAATGTTGAGGGGGGTGGACCCCCCCCAGCTCTTAGGGTTAAAATAAACGCATGGATAAGCACGCATAATACGAAGCCACTGGGTGTCACTATTGCAGTTGCCAACAAAAATTGTTGCACGAGTCCATAGGTTTTTTCCACGACACATTTTTTGTTGGGTCAGCTGCGCAACCTACAGGGAAGGCAACCCTCGTCATAGTAACAGGGGCATCCTTAACGCGCTAGGTGAGCTTGCATCATTCTTAATTAAGTAGGCCTGCGGAAAATCGTCTATGTCTGTAGTGACGTGGCGTTGGGTCTATGAAATAATTGCCTAACTTCATTTCCATGGGTATTCAAGTAGCTTTCCCGTTGAGCCAAAGTCCACTGTGCTGGATACCAATAGACCGTTTTCATGTTGCTTGCTATGCGGGTGGTAGGCAAATACTGCAGAGATATTACCCTTGGTAAAGTCAGGTTTCGCATCGAAATGTGCATTTGCTTCTTTAGGAATACTTTAAAGGAGGGTCGTGTTTTCACCACATGATTCATACAATTTTTAATTTTCGGTTGTCTAATTTGTTTTTGACAGCTGTTTTCGATTTTTGAATAATGATTGTTTTCTTTAATAACGCTAGGAAAGATGGGACTGTTAAGAAGAGAGAGGGCTTTATGTCACATTCTATGCACTTTGAAAAAAGGGAGCAGTCAGGTGCCGTGTACACAAGTCATCAGTTTATGAAGTCCTTAACACTAAATACCGTTTGCATTTCGTAGGACTTAAGATACAAGTGGCGAATTGTTGTATGAAATTCGACTTTCTCTATGTCACAGATTCAATGATCAATATCATTTGTCGGGGTCTAAAATGAACATCTGTACAAGTGTGAGAAAATGGTAACAATTATCGTCTACATGAGACGTAGACATGTGACCAAATCTCCTGCAAGTTGAGTCTTGCGGGCTATTTTCCCATGCCTGTTTTAAATAAATATTTTATTGAAACTGTCACTTAATATGGCATCTTGGTATCCATCGTCATTATTCTAATATAAAGTGTCCAGTTGGAGGGTTCCCACTGACGTACATTGTCCATGATGTATTTACAGGCCTCTAACCACAAAAGGGACTCTGGTAACTAGGGACCCATTTTGTTAGATTGAGTCTCAGCTAGACGTTGTGGACAGGAATGAGTTTGTTGTGGTAATATCGCAACAAAACCTATGCCCAAACATCTGAGAAATTAATTATAGGCACAAATTATGACAAATGTCAAAGGGCATATTATGGCTTGGTAAAAGCGTTGACAAAAAGGGTCTCTGTTACTTTGTAGGTCTGTAGGCAAGGTAGAGGATATATTTACTTGCTGGACTAATATGAAAAAAATGAAAACGTACCACTCCCTGAAATGGAACACTATTATCAACACTGAATAGCGGTGTTCGTACTCAGTATACTGTCAGTGCAGTGCATACAAAAGTATTTGTAATTAAATACTCTTACAGCGAATAATTTTGTACGCATGCAATGAAATGTAACAGTTCGCATATTACCGTTAATAATTTTCTTTTGCATATGCACACTGAACTCAAAGAAGATATACTGCAGAATAATTGGAGAGCAGCTCAACCACACCTTTCACCTTCCTCTGAGGTAGAAGGTCCTTATGCCATCTGACGACCAATCGCTCACCGAAGGCGGGGATCGTGCATCAAAAATAAAACAAGCAATTACTGTATTCCCCAAATCGTCGAAATTTTTGATTCTGCATCGAATCAGAGTTAAAAGTCTCTTGACTCACCTTTACACCGAAGGAGTCTCATTCGACTTCCTTCCAGAAAAGAGCACCTTGCGACTTTCCAGATGACTGTCGGCTTTGATCGAGTATTGCTCGTCACCTCTTGAGCGTAGTCGGTGAATGCCGCGCGTACAATGCGAGCATCTTATGCAATATGCCTCAGAGAGGAGGGACGGCCTCAGAGCGGAGCTGATTGGACAAACTCGCTCGTTAGGAATCATTCCCACAATTTTTTTTCTTTTACTCTTTCACCATACCCATAATAAACAGTCCATCGCACGTGCAAAGTGAAAATAATTGGAAGTAAACGCGTAGGCCTATGTAAAACGCTGAACATTAAAACAAAGGACATTTACGATGAATATGGATATTATAAGTTCACATTAAGCACATGGGGGTGCCTGGTCGCCATTTACGCGTTCATAATTTGCCAGTGTAATAAAATCTTAAAAGCTGAACTGTTTGCAACAAACAAGTTTTAGACACAACATCTCTTGTTATAAAAGTGAGGAGGCATGCTATGTTTGAAGGGTTAATGAGGAGAATGTGACTGAGGAAAAATTTTTTTCCACTTTCTGCTCCTCTAAGAAACCCTGTAATGCATCTTTTTTAGTTTCTCTTACCGAGAAATGCGCTTCTCTAATATTTAAACATTTGGATGCTTTGCCTGAAAAAATGAGGACACTGCTACGGTTTGGTGGAACAAAAATATATAGATCAAAATAAACTCAATGACAGCAAAATTTAAAGTGGGCAAACTTTAGTGTAGAAATAACTGTTTTTATAAGCTTCTTCTTTGAATGGCAACCACTATTGCTGGTAAATTTGCATCAGTATAAATATAAAAAGGCACCAAAATGGCCTCAAAATGGAACACAAAATATAAAATTAGGTTTAATAAGAAACAGAGGGAGCTTTTACTAAAACTACACTGAGCATTACATTTCATTGGCCCTTTAAGCCAAGTGTATTTGGTGTATTCCGTTAAGGTTAAGTCTCATTTCAAAGATAAGCACTGTCAATTTTTACTTCATTGGGCTACTTCCCTCCTAACTAGCGATTTTGCGGAATTATTCCAGACCTGCTGCCGACGTTTCCCGGTGTTACTCTCCAGTGGGTGTTAGTTCACCGGCGTGGGTCTCATCTACATGGGAATAAATGATCAGTGGTTGTCAGGCATTAAAGTCCATCACGAGCACACTGGTCATCGATCAAATAAAAATATGAGATACCTCTTGCGTCGCTGTGTTCGCAACTAGTAAAGGAATTCCGGTCTGGGAAAGACTGTTCTCGAGTCTGAGTCCAGGGATGACTGGTATGATCAATCAAATTTCCTCTTGGCATTTCTTGTTGGCTCTTTTCGCGAGTCTCGACAGGAGGCTTTCGTTTGCTTACCTAATCAGGGTGTGGCAAGCCATCGACATGTCTTATTCTCCCGGGCGTTGTGCGTCAGGAAGTGAATATGGAATACTTTGTAGGCCTACTGGCTGGTCTTTCATGTACACAAATATCCAATAGAACTGAAAAACCTTGACGTTACTCTGTGGTACGTGAATGATTTCTTATGTCAGCTCAGTGGATCGTGCCTTACCTCAATCACTGATATAGATGCCACAGGAAAGCGCAAACGAAACAAATTGTTATGTCACTATACTATGTGATTGGTCTATTGGCCTTTGCGGTACGTATTGAAGCGTATCAACATGTGGCTTAAAGGAGAGATGTGGCTTTATGGGTAGGGACTGTGACTTTTTGTTAGGGGTTGGGGTTCGAATCCATCCGCTGGCTACACAGTATGACCCATGTAATTTTGATGTGGCTCTAACGACGCAATATAAGCTGTGTTCCGTTCCAAGGTACTGGCACTGATGTCAAAGAGACAAGCCAATCAGCTAACAGCGCGGGCAGAATCTGCAGATACGTAACAACCAGAGAGCACAAAAAAAGCTTGGAGGCCGTTTCCTGTCCCCACACACAATGAGTTCAGGTCTCCCTGAAAGTTCGTACTTGCAGCAACCACTGCACACAAAATGTCTGCGTCCTTGTACTGGAAGAATTGTAGGATCGACACAAGGCGGGTTTGCCAATAGGCACTAAGCGTGTTGCTTTGGACTTTGAAAAATTGGGGCATTACAAAAAAAAACCCCAAAACAGGCAGGTGCGGATCCAGGGCATTTGGGGGTCAAACTCCACCCCCCCCCCATTCGACACAAAAGTAAAAATTAAAGGGGAAACTAATATACAATAACTAAAGTATTTTTAAAACGAAATGGCACACCGCAGATTCTTGGGTACAGCGTGAGTATTACACATGTATTACAACGTGAGATACACATGTATTTAAAAAACCCTCAGGCCTTCCCCCCCCCCGAAAAAATCCTGGATCCAATCCTGTGAGGGCTTACAAAATTACCAAGTACCCCTGTGCTGATAACCAACATGAAATCGGTCTTAATACCTAAGGCAGAGCAGGCCAGCAGGGTATAACACTGGTGCCTAGGACTATGCATAGCCCAGTCCTGATTGGGCCCTTCTCTTGTTACGTCATAATCTGAGTTTTTGCTAACCAGTGGTTCACGATTAAAGCATGATATGAGTGGTCGCCAGTAGGAATAAAGCAAAGAATTCACATATTGTCAACAAAATCTTAAGTGGCTATTACGACACTGCGTAAAACTACATGAAACACAAAATGATATACCTCCAACTATTTTACCTGTTTGGGCCTGGTGGTCATTAATTTTGGGAAAAAGGTTGCGGCTAAGAAAAAGTAAAATTTCAGCCGCCTGTGCATGTCGGTAGGCAGTATTAAATGTAACGTCAAAACACGAAACATACCACCTGTAACTAGGAAACATTTACCAGGTTTTCAAACTGAAAAAAAAGGCTTTTGTCAAGGGACACAGAAACTTCCTGGGTCCAGCCAAATCCTTTGCTCCCTCTCAAAAATATTATTGTTCAGTACCGCTTTGCAACAAAGAATTCATGCGTTTGCCGTTAACGTGATGATGGCATGCGTTACTGGTAATGCAAAGAGCCCGTGTGACATATCAATTTAGCTACCATTGCAGGGAGGAAATGGAACGTAATAAATAGAGAGGCAAGCAATTTCAGCACTACTGGCGCACTTAGATCACTTGGACAGAGTCCAGTTTTGTTGAAAGAAGGTCGTCAAGATTCCATGGCCTTTTTCATAACTAATTTACCAACCTTGGTATTTGCAAGTCTGGTTGAAGAACATGCACGACAATAGTTCTCGGTTTACTGTTCATTCCATTTCATCATCCAGCCTCAAATAATTATTGGATTATGGCAATGCAAGATGTCGAGGTGGAGACCAATTTTTGTATTTGACCTGATATTTGATGTGTGGACAAAGAGGAAACCAATGTCACACGTCCTTGTCGACTTGCGTGCTCGTTTTCCTTCTATATCATCGTTAATGCTGTGACGTAATTCGTAACCTTCAATGAAATGACCGTTTGTAGAGATTGACAACTGTTTAAAAGCTACCTGACAAAAAGAAGACAAACGTCATGTGACAAGAATCTGTACAAATGAAGACCGCTGACAACCCAGTGTTCCGAATGTAAAAACAAGACAAAACAAACACTAGACAGATGTGATTGTGAACGACCACGGAGCTGCTTTTGGGAAAAAATGGAATCATTTAGTTGAAACTACGCGTGCGTGAATTCTCACCTCATGACGTCATGGTCACACGATGTCATTTATCTTCTACAGTGTGTCCACATAAATAGTATACCGAGATAAAAAATTACTGTAATAGCAAAACTACTTTATTTTGTATGGGAGAGAGAAGCATAGCTCTAGAAAGGGCAGAATGCCCTCTTTGCAATGGTATGCAGCTTGTGATGTTATTGACACAGATGAGTGAACAAACTAGACCGTTGTTAAGGGTGCTGAAATCGGCACTGTGACAAGTTTGCATATGTGATTAACAAGGGTTGACCATGCAAGTGTGCAGACTACCAAATGCCTTTGTTTACATTAATGCCCAAAGAGGTGACCAGAAAAAGTACTGGGAGACCAAGAAGGAGAAGGAAATTCTAAAACCAAAAAAAAAAAGAAAATGATAAAGCAAAACAAAGCCTCTTCCGCAAAAAAGCTAAACAATGATTGGCTGTTAAAGGCATGCTGTGGGAATTTGAAAGCAACGTTTATGTAATGCTAAAGTTTACAGTAGAAGCTTTGCGTGGTAGCCGTCTTGAAGGGCAGTTCTTTTGCTCCACAAGGAAACCTCCTTTGTGCATGCCCAGTTGAACAAAACCACTGGCCTACAGGATGGCAACCATGCAAAACCTCCAGTTATTGCTTCTCAATCCATCCTCTAGAAATGGCATGCACCTCGAGGACTTGCTTTCAAGTGTAATTATAATGTAACGCACATTCCGTCTGCACACAGTTCAGACATCTGCGGCCGGCCTTTGTCAACATCATTACCCACAATGGACTCGCCACAATGGCACACAGTTTAGACGTTAATTAATCTTCACCTTAATGAATTTCGCTGTCAAATGGTATTACTGGCATATGCACATAACCATTAATATGAGTACATGATGACCAACGTTAAACACTATAGCACAAAGATGTACAGGAAATTTACTTCGTCGAGTCTGTGGCTAATACATGTATGCATTGAAAATGTATTTGCTTCTTCAGTACGGTCCCCCAACGTGCCCAAGTCAATATTTGAAATAACAACAAAACCAAGTATATTTACCGTTGTTCAATTGCGCACATACAATCCTTCGATTTAGCCTCAGTTAGCTTCAGAATATTATGCACTTTCGTTCAGGTTTCATTTCGCAACGGTCAGTTAACTACTCGAATCATTTCGCTACTGTGATCACGTTCTGCACTATGCACTTTAAGCCTTTGGTGTTACATCAAAATTTTTCTCGAGCAGTGATGATGATTCTGTTCTGCTGACCACAATGCAGGAAATGAAGGCCTGAAGAAACTCTTGAACGGGTTTTGGTCTTCTGTTTGCAAATACTGAAATTGTTAACATTTATTTTGGTTTCGTTAATTCAAAACTAGTTAGACAGCAACTTTTGGGGAAATAGGCCCAGGTCTGTAGAAGAGTCTTTTGTGATTAGGCCTTGGATGTGCTGGAAATTGGCGAACCCACGGGAGGGGGGAATCTGGGGGCTGACACGTGCCTCCACCCCTCCGCAAACTCCCGGTGCCCCCCATGTGCCTCCCACTGACAAAAATGGAAGAATTGATTTCAAACAAGGCTAACAAAAACTTGCCTCACAAAACACCACTGAAAGCTGGTTCCCCCATCAGATCACGGACCTGGACTTGCAACGCCTTTGTATGAAAAAGAAGCCAACCAGCGGCCATTTTACCGAGCCAAATACAGAGGCTTGGGTTGGCTCCGTTCTAGTGACGTCGGGAAGAACAAAGGCGGGCATTGCTAGGAAAGCTTTGTATTTGGCTCGGTAAAATGGCCGCGAGTGGATTCAATGACTCTGTGAGCTGATTAAGGGCATTGCGAGTCCAGATTTTACTATACACGTCCGTGCATCATCGATGCTGGTACCCCCTTTGTGCCCCAGTAAAATCCTAGCTATTCCGCTGGTGCTGGAAGGTTATGTATATCATTACCAACTGATCGAAATTGTTTAACTTGTAAGTGAAATATTTCAGTATCACGACACTTGAAATTAACCCCATTAGACGGTGCATCTCTGATTGCTGCCTTGGAGTGGTATAAGCCTTTCTCGTCCCATTTTCGGTCACGTAGTAATATGTATGTTACAAATGGTGCTCCACACAAGTATATGAGTAAAACCTATACCCAGCAAGATATTAGACGGAGGGGTACCCGCCTACGTGTCCAATCCTTATAGTCCTACACACCCTAGAGTATTGTTACCTAGCACATCCCTCCTAGATATCCGTTATGAGAATTCCTGAGATTCCGATCAAACAATGACCAACACAAAGGTGTGGGGGGGTTCTCTCCATCCCATGTCTTCCTTCATATGTATGTATATTAAAACCTGAACGCACGTTAAACGCGTCAACACCTGAAGCAGGTCTTTCTTTGAATTTTAATAAGTTCATATGCTTGATATTTTTCCGAGACCTTGGTCTTCTCCTTGCCAGGGTGGCTGCTGTCAGACTGTTAAGAAGACTAGGAAGGACGTTGGCTGTGGAGGGAAGATGTGTGGCTCTAGCTGCTCTGCAAGGGTAGTAGTAGAAACTGAACCTATTACACGGAAGAAGTCAGGCACACTGCAAAGTATTAGTTTAATACCCCAGGTGTTATCCGTGCAATACTTCAGACTAGGTGTAGTCCTATGACAACACCAAGGGTGTTAAATTGACACCAATTTAACACCGCCGTTTTTGCAGTGCGTCATTGAACACAGCTGCGCTACAATTCACTCGTCAGTAAAACCAGAAAGCATTCCTGATGAGATGATCAAGTTACAGCATTCAGCTACAACATGTGAAATCTAATCTGCCCATAATTTATTGTGATGGGTTTTAAAGCAAATCCACTCACGCTTTTAAAATGCACTCGTTTCAATAGATCCATTAAGGGTCTTCAGAAAAAAAATTACGCTACCTGACAAATACTTGTTACGGACGAATTTATTTTCCAGGCAGACCCCTTCCAAGGTGGTAGCTATTGTGGGCAGCCACACTTGCGGCCTTTGAATGCGCAAAATTTAATAGTCTAGTCATAAAGAGCGCCATGACCCCATTAAACTGGATTCATTGAAAGACATTTTCAGGTACACTCAGTGTCAAAAACCTCATGAAGACAGCGGGTTAGCTGTCTGATAAACAGGCAGGTATATTTTGCAGACGCGCACAGACGTACACATCCTAGTTTTTTTTTTCGAAAAACGGGCCCTATTCATGATCAGGCACTGTAATTCTGGAAACTTAAAACTAAAGAGAGTAGCAAATGCAAAAGCCTAAGCACTGCTAAGCCGAGTAGTTTTCGAATGTGACATGCAATCAGGGAATCGATTAATACGGTAAGTGCCATTCATTAAGCTCAGTGCAGCGTGCACGCAACTTTACTGTCCAACCCTCATCATGATCATTGAAAGTGGCACAAGTCAGGAACACCATTAGACACCTTGGCCTTCCCCAGTCTAATGGACCGTTTGTCGAGTGTATAAGGCCCATTTATGCATGTACAGCGTGGAAATATACATATCCCCCCGGCTGTTAAATTCAGAGCGGACATACTACTCTATCATTCGATAAACCGCTAAGGTGAGAAAAAACCATGACGATTTACTTTTTCAAAGATACCGCACTGAGACTGCGCGTTCCGGCCATCTTTTTTTCACACAAAATATGGTCTTTTTTAGCTCAGAAGCAAGGCGTGGATCATTAGGAGAAAAAAAAATATTTGGAGTAGATGCTGCATTTCTTTCACCATAGTGGAACAGATTCAATGCCTAAGATTAATCACTGTGCATTCTTCTCGAACCAAGGAGCTGCTAGTGAATAATCCTTAAAAACAATGCAAATGTTTTACATTTAATGTCCATTTAACTTCATATACGCCAATTATGCAAATGTACAAAGCTTGATTTGCAACGCATCATTGTCATCAAAGCGAAGTATCTTAGCAAAATGAGACAAGTGAAGTGTATTTAGCTCACATACCTGCATCGTGATTAGTTAACATTTAGAGCACCACCATTTTATCCAGCACATATCGTCATTTGCAAAATGACTTTTGCATCCATTCCATCTAGGACACAATAGCGTTGCTTCACGCTTCAAGGATTCACTTCATTGTAAAAGTCGATAACAGACCTCATGATTGAATGGGCACAGGTATCGGTGATGTAGCAACAGCATGTACGGAGGCTGATGGATGTAAAATTGATTCCATTTGGGTAATTTTTTATGCAAATTAGAATGTAATATACAGATAAATTGTCTCTTCCATTAAATGTGACGCAACCTCGTGAAACTCAACGCTTGCCAATACAACGCACAAGAAATATTTCAGTCGTTGAAGTGAATGATCCAAAATTTATTCATAATTATCACGAGTGTGGATAATTTTTGTCATGAATATAAAAGTTGCAATATTGAAACACATGTTCCATACCAGAATTAACATTTGTGTGGGTCTTTGGCCATGTAATTTGCCGTTTAATTTTTAAACCTTGACAGTCATTGACTACGTGATTTTTGAAGGTCCTCCGAATCATTCCCTCCAGGTGATGACGGTCCTCGGAATGGTTGGATCCGGGAACCAATTTAAATAACCGTGTAAATTTAAACATCACTTCAGTAATCTATAAGATTTTATGTTTGAGCAGTGTCAGAGCTTCCCAGATTTGCTTGGAGAAAAAAACATATATCCCAAATCCGTCTTTGTCGGCGTTATTTTTCGTGGCATGGCCCGCCTAAGTGTGATTTGGACAAACATTTGGCCTGGTTTCTCGGGAGATAATGACACAGATCTGTGCTTGCATTCAATGTTTAAAGAATACGACCTTTGGTTTCATTGGTCTCCTTATCTTGAACCTCAGATGAACTCCGCCAAACCGTCTTGGAGAACTGTGCAAATAGAGTTGAGATGATTTTGTTTTCAACGGTCAACGACTGGAGTGGATTTGTTGGTCAGTCATAACTGCAGCAGCGTGGTTATTCACTGAGCAATGTTAAACAATAGAAAACTGGGCACGCTCGCAAACACGGGCAAGCTTAAATCTGTTGAAATTAAAATGCAGCATCTTTTAAAAATGTGTACTTCAAAACATGGTGTTGCCGGGATTTTCAGTGTCGGGGGAGGGCGTATCAAAAGCGAACTGATAAATCACTAACAGTGGAAGGGGATTTTCAAGCAAATGGGTGATTGCACAGTATTCTATTTTATCTCCTTCCGTCTCATTTTAACTGTGTATTCTTTTTCGATTTTTTTTTTATTTTTCAAGTACCTTTGAGACTTGTTTTGTTGGTTGGTTCTAAAGATGGTGATTGTGATTATTTTAATCTGCGTTGAGAGGCTATTTGGTCAGCGATAGTGCACACAAGACCTCTACAATGGGGTATTTTCACGCTGCCTGTAAAGATTCATGTTTGTGATTGAGCATATTTTTCTCAACATCTTATTTATTTTTCGAGTGTAGATTAACTTTGGCACTCAGTTCCATAATAAGCGGACGGAAACATCCTTTAAAAAACCCTATACTTTTCCTGGTGCAACATAATGTTCGTTCTATTCAACCAGTCGGCATTGTCTTTATATACCCGTAATTTTATTGAAGTCTCTCAATCCGCACGATTGGCCGCGCCACAATATTTGATGCCCGATATGCAGCAAAGGGGACCCCCTCTATTGTGTCTTCTGTTGTGTTGACGGAATCTTCAGAATTCCTTTCAGATTTTCAGGGGGAACGGGTGAAGTAGGCACAATAGCCTTAGGGTATATAGCTTTTGCCTCACATTGGGGGGGTCCCCGTTTGCCACATATCGCGTTGGATATACTAATCATTGTACACCACAGTATACCTTCTCGTCGGTTCAGCCCGTTATTCATTTTCCCTTCCTTCTGTGTGAGAATACTCCGCATTATATTGTAGTCATTTTCCATTGTCAAGGTTGAAGCGTAATGCATGTATAGAGTATAATGCTCCATCTGTTACACCCTACCGCAGATTTGAATTGACAGGTTGCAGAAGGCTGCCCAGTGTGTAATCAGTCAGTTTGCGTTAGGCCTACGGGACGAATGACATTTTCATTTGGCGCATGTTTGATGAGTGCTACGCAAAGCTGTCTCGTCATAAGCATCGCTAATTCGACAGTAAAATTTTGATTTTGTCCCTCGAGCTATCACGTGAAGGCACAAGGGGTGCAACCATGCAGTGAGACACACGGGGTGCGTTTATTTAATATTTTAAGCTGAATGAACGCAAAGGCTTTAATCCGCGGTATGTCTACCGTTACAGACATTTGCTGTAATTATACGCCTCTGTCTATGGTATGCCTGATGGCTGATTTAGAACACATAGTCTAGATATAGACTCTATGCATTGTAGGTCGACAGGAATTTCCTGTTCTCTTACTCAGTCGGACGGCGGAAACACCACCCAAAAACACTGTTCTAGGAACACACCACCAGCAAACATAGCAGGATGCCCGGCAAATTAGCTTGAGATGATGGAAACGTTTTGTAAGATTAACTGTTTTGGGAGAACGCCACGTTTGTTGATGTTCGGTGCGCATTATACAGGCAACGTTACTTGGCGGATGAATTCTATATTCACTTTTTAGCAATGCATTGCCCTCGTGGCTTTGAATGCAAATGTTGACAAATCACATAGTAACAAGATGAAGAATGTTACTTTCAGAGGATTTTATTTTTATCCTTAGCGATTTCATGCAACCTTGTATCCATTTGGAAGCCGTACACCGAACGCGAAGTCTTCCAGTAAATCATGTCTAATTCTTAAATTTTACAGCGAAAGTTTGGTAACATTTAATGCAGTAGGTGTTGCAGGTAGATTCATCCAATCGACGGCGGCTATTATTAGCTCAGACCCGGCAGTTTGATTCTTTTCGTCACTTAAAGATCACAAAGGCGATTGTAGCTAACAACGCTATAAAATTCAGTCGAAAAGACCTCAGCATTATGATGGTTTCGTTACTAACCTCAAGGTATGTTACTAAAGATCAAAGGATGCAAGTGAATAACTCCAACTAATAAACCATATGTAAATGTTTGACATTATTCGTATTACTTATTTTGATATTTAAAAAGGAAACAGCCTTTCTTATTCTGAATGTTGATCAGCAAAAATAAGTGTAATTGTTCATTTAACCCTAAGTGTCCTCAAAATAAAAAATAATAATAAGAAATATTACTTTAACAAACACTGAATAAAAGGAGTACTTTCAGTAGGCTCTAAAAATTCGTCCCAAATAATGACCTACGCATCAATAAAAATAAAATATCATTTTGTGCAAAGAATTGAAACTAGAAATTATTTCAGACGCATCATCATGATAATCTTGAATAGAATGCGCCTTTAAAAATTTGATGTTAAATTGCACCATGTGGAGATTACCTCAATCCTCTTTTCTATAATCTAGGTCCGATTTGCCACTGTTACAGTAAACTAGGGACCATGATCGTCCGGCGGCGTCTAGTAACGTTTGTCGAACCGGAAAGCACCCAGGCTCGCTCCGCTGATTTCCTCATGATGCACCTCTATACAAGCACAAAAAGAAATGCTTATTAGACAAAGTGAAAAATAGTGTAATAATATTTTTTTTAAAAAGCAGTAAAACGCTTGAAATTTCTACAGATTTAATTGGAGACACACCAACAATGACCAATACTTGTCAGGTTCCTGTCATTTCATGAATGACGTTAGAAACAACGGCAGACGATCGAAGTGGATGCTGATACGCACTGATATTATCAAAATACCTCTCGACAAGGACTGATCTAGTTCCCTGCCCTGACAATGCCAAATGCCTTATAAAATAGGGTCAGGGGACAAATAGCGCACTGATATTGTCAAAATACCTCTCGACAAGGACTGGCCTAGTTCCCTGCCCTGACAATACCAAATGCCTTATAAAATAGGGTCAAGGAACAAGTAGCGCACAGATATTATCAAAATACCTCTCGACAAGGACTGGTCTAGTTCCTTGCCCTGACAATACCAAATGCCTTATAAAATAGGGTCAGGAGACAAATAGCGTTCGGAATAACGTATGGCATAATAACAATCAGGATTCTAACAAAAAAAAGGTAGTACCTGTTTGCAGTAAGAAAAAATAGGTAATTAAAACTTACTAAAAAGAATGATATCAGGGAAAATGGAGATTGGTGTATTATTGAACGTAAACACTGACAGAAAAGCAACAAAATTGGGTAGGAATAATATAGGAAATGTTATGAACCAGATTAACAAATGGGTGCCTGTTTCGGCCATTGTTTTGTTTTCTAAGAGAACACGCTGGGGAAAACCGATTCAATAAAGGCTATAATTGTGGCTGTGGCTCTTCCTTTCAAAGGGAAGTCGGACATTACAACAGGCCAACAACCTCGTGCCCATGGGTACAATCTTGCCGCGACATGTTGGTTCCCATCATGCCTTGCACTAGTGAAGGAATGTGCACGCAGTCCATGGAGTCGAGGTTGACAGGAAAGCTTTCATGAGGCATGGAGACTAGTCTCAGTTAAAAATTGATTTTTCCAGGGACAGTGAAGTAATGAAAAACACGCTTTCTCACCGAGTAGTCAAAATGCAGTAAATCCCCTTCAAAGTTATATTCTGAAAGTAAAAGATCGCGCAGCGAGCTTCCAGGCACTCATGCGACATGTCCGCGTATGGTGATTTTATATACGGGCGCACCATCGTGTTCCAAAATGTTTGGAAAAGTGATTTCTATTTAAACCACTCCAAGAAACATTCATGTCAGAATGTTATTCGACACAGCTTTTGTCATCAAAGGTAAGATTAAATTCAGAATCTTTCGTGAAAGAATTCATTTGAGCTTACTTTGTTACAAATTGAAAAATGCATGTTAAAGTTAAAATAAAAGTAAATATTTTCATTTGTTTTAGCTCTGCTTATTGTGAAAGACTACTTTTATAATCTCATAACATCTGCGTTGAAAACACCTAATTTTGCTGGTCTTCATGGATTTTATATTTTTGGAGGGGGGAGTTAGAGGTCATTGTGGTCAGGTAATGATTGCCATCATGGGTTAACTTTAAGGCTCCATGGGCTCCGATCTCGACTTAGGAAGGAAGCAATTTTCCTAGCAACGCAGGCTCCTTTGGTGGGATCTGCACTTCGTTGGTTCAGGAACGACTGTGAAATGCACGCCTTTCGGTAGCGCCGCTGCCAACAAAATGAATACTCCTCCCAAATCGACTCTTTTCAACCGATGAGGGCGTGTGTCTTCTCATTAAGGACTCCGCTTACCTGCACAGTTTTCCTTTTGCATTTGCTTCAGCTTCTTCTTTCCATTTCTCAAGCGCTTGCAGTTTTCATTGGCCAGTAGACATCTGTCATTAATAAATCGATTAATCGAAGAAAAGAAAAACAGGAGGCTATAGATGTCCACATTGCACAGCTAATCTGGTCTTGGTTTGACATTGTAAAACCGAGGCGGATTTAAGAAAAACTTCATCCAGGAACGTAGTCGACTTGCTTTAAAGAATGTGATGTGCGAAGTAAAAGAGCTCTTATGAGATAGTCAGCCGACCATCGTAAAACAAAAAAGAGAACAACATTTCTGTTTTTCGCAAAAACTACGGCATGCTGGGCTGACATATTTTACAGACTGATTGAAGCTGTTATAATACGTTCTTTCAAGTAAGATCATTATTTCATGATCAGGCCTACACGGTAGTCCCATTTGAGGGGTTTTATACCAATGGTGTACACTTTCTTTAACCAATGAGGGAGTGTTTCTGCTTAAGGTAGATTGAGCCCCATTGTGGTATGACAAACAGTGCAGTTTCCATTATGCGGATCGGTTTTCTTTAGAAAAGGATTTAAAGGGTCTTTTTGAAATTACATTTTGAAATTACGTATAATCTGTTTCGTTTTGCCCAACCGTTTGATCTGTGGTTTTTTTTATAAAATTCATAGCAACATCACTGATCTCCGACATCAACCGTCGTAATTAAAATCTCGCCTGCTTGACCAAGTCCACGAGACTCACGGGTTCAGATAAGTAGAGGTTGTGTTGTCCTCGGTGTCCAGAGCGCAAATTGGGCCGATCACTCTCTCTGTGCAATCGAACATCTTTGAACAAGTACACACCGGCTTGCCAGCTTCGATTATGCACTTTTCATACAAGCCACATTTTTGTTTATGCTTCACGCAGGCATCTGTGGGCGAATCAAAGCACAAATTTTCGCTATAGCTGTTCGCTTTCTATAGTATGAGAAGGGTGAATAAACCAGTCTAAGGAACACCGGCGGCGGAACTAGTTTCGAAGTGGAGGGTGGCAGTTGATAGTCAGTTATAGGGCTCGATTCATTGATCCCCATCCAATTATAGGACCTTCAAAAAGTGTGGGGGCAGGCCCCAAGTCGAAAAAGGGGGGGGGCACTGCCCCCATGGATCCCCGCTTCCACCGCCAGTGATGAGGAATATGAAGCTAACACGCGGAAAACTACTACAATATAAGCACGCGTTAACTGGATATTTATGAAGGCAAAATTTGTTATTGATGTGACTGCCGGCTTTGTTACATTTTTGTCCTGGTTTAAGCTCAATATCTGAAGTTTAATCCAACGTTTGACAGATGACAGTGACAAACTAACTTCCGTTCTGAACAATTGTTTCGGTAGCTGCAGAGGGTGACTTGCAGCCGTTTCGAGATCTGGCAGTTGCGATTTGTTTTAACTGTAGGCCTACCGTTTTTGGTTGTTACCGGTTGGGTTGAGTCAGGTTGGGTTGGGTTGATTTGGGTTGGGTTTAATAGAAAAGTTGGGTCATGTGGGCTGGGTTGGGTCGAGTTGGGTTGGGTTGAGTTGGGTCGGGCAATTGTTCGATTGGTTGGGTTTATCGGGTTGGGCTAATAGGGTCGGGTGGGCGGGGGCTGGGAATCAGTTTTGGAGTTTTGTTTGGTATGGGTTACCTACCTTCGCATTGACCAGGTTTATCTTTGTGACTCCCAGCACCGCAGGTCAATCCACTCACGCAGTCTTCATCTCTGTCGCAATCCTCGCCCTTCAACGAACCACACAAGCAATGACAGCCGCCGAGGTCATCCCGTCGCGTCAAGGAGCGCTCAGATTGTCCCTGCGGCGCTTGGCAATTGCACTGATCAATCTGAAGCACACAAAAGACAGGAGTTGGGTTACAGTTCCCTTTAAAAAAAAACATAGTGACGGCTTGAAGAACAGGCTAAATCGTAGTTTAAATTGATTGAAACACTGAGACTGTTTACCCATTCTGGCAAATCTGAAGGGCTGAGGTCTAAACACATTTGCGCACAGACTCTGTGCTTTTAACGCAAGCTGAAAACATTTCTGCTTAGCGAGGCTCACAGATTAAATTTCTTCTTTAATTCATTAATACTGCCGTGTGAATTTCACGTCATTTCTTTCATAATAACTTTTATATGTGACGTTTAATAAATGCAATGTATCTATTTGTGCTCGTATATGAGTAGTTTTACCGATTGTTTTATGATTCAAAGACTTCAATCTGTTTCTACTGTTGATCTGTTTTAATGAAAATGACCAGCTGTGGGTTATTGTAATTTTAACAAATAACATAATTATCATTTATAAATATTGAAATTATTAAATTTAAGGTCAACTTTGGTATAACAAAGGGCACCATTCCATTCAACATATAATTAACAATAAAAACAGATTCGATAATCAAGGTTAAAATGGCTTCCCTTCCATACTTTCAACACAGACACGGGCAACCCAGCCAAACGTTGTGATACGCCATGCTGGCCTGTAAGCAATCGATGAAGATATAATGTCACATTCACGTAACCGTTTTCCCTTTAAGAAGAAACACCAATTAAGGCGGTCAAATTTGAGCGATGTTTTCCAACAGCGAACTGACAAAAACGGCGAAAAACACCTGGAACGGGGCATTTTCCCCACTTTTCTTTCCTTTACCTAGATTTCGACACTGGCCAGCTCGACGGACATCTTAATCTCGCTTCGTTTGTGCCCACGGCCTTGTAGGCTATGGTGCCCTTAATAAAGCTCTAACTTAATCATGGTATCTGCCATGTTTTATCATGATTTGTTTCGCAAAATTATGTTATGAAAGCGTCGTTCAAGAACAGCGGCGGGCATGCAGTCGCATCGGATGCGCGAACGTACCTGTTTTACATACAAAGTGTGGACATTCGTTTGTTCTCCTGTGGTTAAGGAAACTTGAGGAAAAAGCTCCTTTTTTTCCAACTAGGATAACTCATTTGAGCTGGATCTTTGATTGTGATTTCCTGGACTGTTCCCCTTCATTGTGTTATAGATAACCCTAACCCCAAAATGCCTCTTAAACTGTTTTCCAGAGGGGGAAACGTGTGGGCGTGTGCAAGTCCACACTGCCATCGCACCCTACATTATGTGGACTTCTTTTGCGCAGAGGTCCACACTATGTATGACGCGGCTGCACAGCTTACCTCACACATTTCAATTGTTATCTCCATATTGTAACTGGCCTCCACTGTAGCCACTAGGCCAGCAAACAACAGGGCAAGCACTCTCATCTTCGCCAGACACAGGGTGATTCTTTCGGTGAGACAGACGGCACCAGACGGGATGGGCAAAGGAGGAACTTTGCGTTTTGGGAGGAAGTCGAGTTGTGAATCGCCGAATATCGCCGGTCTGACGAGACCGAGGGCGTTTTTTGGTTCGGCTGCGCTGACGTGTTTAAATCTGATGGGACCGTCTGGCGTGCACGCACTTAAGAGCAAAAGCGGATCACTGGGGACGGTCTTGGAATTGCCGCATATCTCCCACTATTAACCCCTGAGCCGAACCCAAGTCTACCTGAAAATGCGCGCTCTGACCCTGACAGTCGCAGTCCAAACGGTTTTTTTTTTCTAAATGGCCATGTTGAAGGGCACTGACGACATTTTGGTTGTTTGGACTTCATTTGGTTAAAATAAAGTCAGATCTACCCTTTGAAGTCAAGCATTGTTTGGTAGATCCCTGAAATATGAATACCTGTGATTTTAGAATTTTTGTTCAAACTCCAAATGACCCTGAGGCATTAAGTCAATTTAAGTTTCACTGACAGATGTCCCGGGATTTTTCCGAAATCAATACTGGAATTATTTTTAATTGAATCACGACGGATGGTTGTTGCCGTGGTAACAGTTATCGACCGTTCAATATCGTCGTCTGAAATTAACATTCTGATGGTAACACAGTGTGGAGTTTAATGTCAAAGCCTTTTATAACAATACCAAATGGCAGAGCAGGGACCCAACCGCCCCCCCCCGGTAAGGGGCCAAGTTTTGTTCTTGAAGTGTGAAAATCCAATTTTTACGAGCATAGCTCTTATAGTCTTTACAGATGTAGGCAGAAATCCTAGAAAGTAAGTCTTACACCCCACGATGGTCATAAAAGGTTACATGCAGATATTCCATACTTTTGCCCCCCAATAAAAAATTAGTTCTGGTTCCGGAGCTGGCATTCGGCTGAACAAGCTGTTAGACAAACCCATCTCCTGGTCATTCCAGAGATGTGAAATTGCCGCTTTTGCAGTCAGGCCAAATAAACCCGATAGTGTATATGCTAATGGTCCTAACTCATACGGTTTACAAAAGTAACAAACACCATCCAAAACTGACAAACAAAAACAGGTAAAAAATGTAAATTCTGTATCAACTCCAAATGGTCACCCTGTCCCCTTGACCATCGAATAACCGAATACGACATGGCTTACTTGAGTTTCCTCTACTCGATTCGTGAGGAGGAAAACGAGGCGGAACCCTCAAAACTCAGCAAAAACAAACAAAACGGATGTTCTAATATATCGAATAATAATTGTACTGTTCCATATCCATGTACATACAAAAAACCCACAATCCCCACGTTATACAAATTGAAATGAGACAACGCCTTCCCCCTAGGACAGATAAGATGTATGTTTTTTAATAGAAAAATCGTTGTCCCACCAAGAGGGTGAATGCATTTGGGGAAAATCAAAACGAATTCAAACATCACTCAGAAAAGGATGAAAGTCAACGGTCCAGGTTTTATTTACAAAATTATACATACACGCAACAGCTGTGCTGACTTGAAGGGAAGCAGTCAATTCACTTGTTTTGGGAAAGAAGAGTCAATCGATAACGCACGTCGGCGTTGACCGCATAATCGTGGAGTAAAGAATTGGGAACTGCATAATCGGTGAAATTCGTTCTCTGTTCTGATTACGTTTTAGACAGATAGGGGCCTAAGTGACTGGAGGGTGCCTGCCATTTCCCTGTTCCCGAGATTTGACGGTAATTCCCACTGACGGTGCATTACAGGAATTCTTGCATCGTATTCAGGGGGGTGACGTGCGGCACAAAACGGGGCGTGGTGGGGTGACAAAATGTCTAAAAGTGCAATTTTATTTACAGTACATGTATTAACAGCTTTTGGTCTGTCATGCAAGGTCACGTGAGCGGTCACGTGCTTCGTGAAATCCTTCTACTTGCACAGGACCCGATACATGTATATGGGAGTGGTGTCATATGACTGGAACAACATCGCAACACAAGACGCTCAGCATGGAAACCCCCGCCCGGAAAAAATTGCAAGTTCCCTTTCAATCCCCCTCCCAAACTTCCTTTCCATAACAACAAGAGAAAAATTCAGAGCCATACCGTACTTTTTACATGGAAAAATGACCAAAGCAGTTTTCGTCAGAATTCGGCCAAGACATTCACTCACAGGCCTAACATGTACTTCAGAGCTGTAGCCGAGTTCATTCACTTTTCGAGTATTTTGTTCAGCACTAAAATATTGAGCTGTTAGACACGATGAAAGTGACACAAATACTATCTTTAAGAAGCGAAAAAATCAATACATGTATTAAAAAATGAAAACCCAATACTTTGGATGCTCAAGGGTACTTTCAAACTTCTCGGGGCTGAGGCACTCAAAAAGTACTCGAAAAATAAGAACAAGAGCAGATCCCTATCTAAATTTGTACAGGGGGTTGCCTGATGGGCGGGAAACATTAACGACCACTATGTGAAATTTGGTACAAACAATGGAAAGTGCTATAAAAATGTAATTACGGACCCCCAGCTCGGACGTAACACCAGCGCTTCAAAGTCCTCCAACTACTCTCATACAAAACGTCACCAACACCATGAGGTAACACAAATCTGTGAGATGTGTGCGCGCTTCAACGTGTATTTTATAAAATGTGATATTTTCGTTTTCACGAAGAAGCACTAATGTCTTGCGTCACGTGGTCCGTGATTTGCCGTATTCAGAAATTGACGTTCTCCTTAATTTACACAGATACGAGTTTTCAGAGCATTTTTGTTTCCCGTTAAGTCACCCATTTACGGGTAAAATAAAATCATTTTAGACATTTCAAGTTTTTTTTTCTATGCAATACTGACAAAACACACATTTGTGCTTCTTCGTGAAACGAGATTGTTCGATAATGCAGAAGTGTATAATATGCGCGCGCACACATTTGTGTCACTTCGTGACACCAAAACTGCTCTCATCACGCTTTTCACGAACTGGCACAAAAGTGAACATGTGTGTCAGTTCGTGGTGTTGGTGACGAAAATTATAATACAACGTCAGTCCTCCCGAGTCCACAATTATTTCTTCCGTAAAAGGGTGAAGGTCCGGGTGATCACTGCCTCAATCCCTCAACATCCTCCGGCAATTTCTGTGTTTACGCTGGGACAAAGTGAACGATATCCAGGAACAGTATGTATGCTTCAAAGTATGAACCGGGCCTAAATATGGCCCTGGCTTGAGTGTAAACAATATATAAAGTTTGACCCAAAACCTTGACAAAAAAACAACCTCCAAGATCAGCTGCATGTTTGCTCAATGATTCAAAATGCTCTACTTGAGATTTTGGAAGATTCGGGAAGGTTAGGTTTAACAAGATTGCTAGTTTCTTTTAGGGAAGCATTTTGCTGTCTGTCCATGCGCCCCTCGCTGAACCAAGCAGGGCACATTCGCCAAGCAACAGAGGCTCCTATGATGGGAACCACACTTTGGTGGTTCACAAATGACGATAAAATGCACTTGTTATGGTTGGGTCAATATCAACAAAACAAATACTCCCAACTGACAAATGGCTCTTTCCAAGCGATGAAGGGGTGCTGTTGATATGCTCAAGGCAGATAGAGTATGGTAGGGCGACGCCATTTTGACGCAGGAAGCATTAAGCGAACGAATGGAATAGGCGCGCATGTCAGTTCACACCCTGATTCTTGCACTTTCCTTTTACATGCATAATTGAGCGTGGGACACTTTCAATTCGGTACTCCATTATATCTGGTACTCGCAGAGTACTCGACTACAACGCCATGTCGGATCAGACGAGCGTGTGCATCTACTTCTTGTGGGAGGTTGCCTGGGAGGGCGGTTGGTTCTGCTGTTGCTGCTGCTGCTGTTGTTGCTGCTCGCTGTCCAGCGTCTTCAGCAGGCGGAACAAGCCCGCTGCCTCCCGGATGTGGCTGAACTCGATGCAGAAAGCCTGCATCTCGATGGACAAGTCCTGGGTGGAAAAAAAAGGAAAGACCACTGCTGAAGGGAGGCAAAAACAAATTTTCACAGGCAGTTTTTGCTTGTTCTAAATCTCTTTAAAGCATTCTTTTACACTGGTGAACGAGTTTTCACATTTGCTTCCAAATTCTGACGGCAGTAGAAATACGGCCTCGAATAGCACCAAGAGGTATTAATTTGTAAAATTTTCTAGGAAAAAGAACAGGCAGTTTTTAACACTTGGCTTGAGAGGAACGGGGAACGGATGAAACCATGGCCGAATGGACATAATACCTGTGATCAACCCACAGCCTGAAACACTCTCTCCTTGCAGACGTGTATCAAACCAGGAAGGTGGGGGCAAAGTAAGGCACAATGAGCCCCAACCGGGACCAAGAGAGGGCACAACTCTCCCAGCGACAGAGGCTCCTTTGATGGGGACTGCACCCTGCTGCTTCACAAACGACTATGAAATGGGTAGGATGTGTATGCATTGCTACCAACAAGATGAACACTTCTCACTAGCGTGGCACTTTTGAACCAGTGAGGGGGTGCTTCTGCTCAAGGCAGATAAATTACTTAATCTGCATCGCCATGGACACATGCTCTTATTAAAGTTAACAATGAGGCACCAATTTTATTTCATCAAAAGCAAAAAGTAGCAGGGCTTTAGTAACACAATGCCTTGTGTTCATGGTACATGTATAATCACAGATGCAGTTAAGCCATTCCTATTGGTCAAGAGCCTGTCACGTGACCGGTCTTAAATGGCTCAATAAAGCACTGAATGGTTTAAAAGACACTCATCTGGCGTTATATGAAATTAACACTGCTATGAAATCTGGTCCCTTTTCCCTTGTATTGACTTAACGTTCACAGTCCTCACTTGTGTTCACAGTCCTCACTTGTGTTCACAGTCCTCACTTGTGTTCACAGTCCTCACTTGTGTTTACAGTCCTCACTTGTGTTCACAGTTTTCACTTGTGTTCACAGTCCTCACTTGTGTTCACAGTCCTCACTTGTGTTTACAGTCCTCACTTGTGCTCTATCAATACGTCAGCATTTTGAGAGTCCCACAGTCACATTGCAATGGCTCAACGTGTTCTCCGCCACCCATGCAGTACGCTCAATGTAGCAATCTCCATATAAGGAGATTGTTTTCGACTACTCCCGGGGGGAAGAAACCATGATATCGCTAGAGGGGTGTTTGAAAACAACTGAACTTGTTTCAACTTTCTGACTTGCCTTTGCCTCTGGTGTAATCAGTGTCCATTCTGCCACCTTGAAGAATGTTAGACCAGCCAACAAGCCCATATTTATTTCCTTACTAAAGCATGGCCATGCACGTATTCACGTGCATGTCGCACAGACTGCCAACTAGTGATTTAGGATATTTGCAGGATGCTTGTGTGAGTGTAAGGTATTTGGCAACAGTGTCAAAGTTGTCACCGGAGAGGAGACACTTTGGCACAGACTGGAGAGTCAGTGTTGTAGCTGAGACCATCAAATGACCATTCACAAGACTATACGTGAGACTAGGCACAAGATCAAATGCAAGAGACAGGGTTAGACAAGGGAATGCTTTCATTACAAATTATTTGAATAACGTGAAACTTGAATTCAATTTGGAGGTCTGGTGTTGGTCCTGTGATGGTCATGGGGGGTCTTGTGATGGTCTTAAAGGGTCTTGAGAACACCACCGTGGATAATCTTGGAAAACTGGATTCCAGGAGTTGACTGTTGGACGTACCTTGACGTTGATGATCTTGTTTCGGATGAGAGACTGGAGAAATACACAAACCTGCAAAATCACATGAATACCAGAAGTAATGTTTGGTAATCAGGCCAGTCGTGTCTTTAAGAATATTTCTCACTCTCTACCACGGAGGCTCCAATACGAAAATAATCCCTCCGGGTTACTGAACTGTAACTGATAACGTTCGTCACAACTTTCCCTGTCAAAATACAAAACCTGAAACTGGAGAGTTCAAAGTCATTCTTTCTATAAAGGGCATAACTTTACATTTAACAAGATCATTCGCCCTCTCGACCCTCTACAGTCAAACCTCGTTAATAAGAGTACCATTCATACAAAATTGTGCTCATAACAGGGAAGTTTTTAGGGGCCTAATCCTTTCCTTGTCATTATTTTCATTCCTGACAATACAAGGTTCCTGTTGTAACAAGGTAATTTGCCAAGTCTGGAGGAGCTCTTTATGAACAAGGTTTGACTGTACTTGGAAAGGCTTATGACTCATAACACCTTCGCTCGGAGCAGGTCACATCCTCTTCAGGAAATCCCCAACTGACCATTCTCAACCCCAGGTCTATCCCAATATCCCAGGTCTATCTTTACCAATCTGACCAGCCTGTTCTGCATGTACTTGTCCTTGATGGTCTCGCACGTTGTGATGCAGTTGGAGATGTAGAGGTGGACAAACTCCTGCGGCAACTCAACAGCCTGGCAAAAATGAGCCCAATCGAAAGCAGAACACAACATGTAAAAAACCTGTCGCAGGCTGGATTGGGGAGAATTCCGAACGGTTGTTTGCCCACAAGAAGACAAGAGGGTTCACGCTTAAAGAACAGGTGGGGGGGGGACGGAGCGTACCCCATGCATTTTCTCTGTTATCAACACAACACATTTCTGGGAAGCTTTTTTCGCTAACATCTTATGGTAATTTTAACATCACCTTTATGAAAATTGAACAAACTGTTTTCACAAAACGTCCATCGTTCCACGATAAATAGACCAAAAAAAGTTTAACTTCACTTTTCCCACCGAAAAGTGCCCAATGCATAGACAATTATTGCTGAGTCTATTCGACCAATGAAATATCTATATATTCAAAATTAAATTTCATCAAATTTTTGGTTGAAAACAAAATATGTTTATACCAAGGGTGCAAAAAGAAAAAAACATGAAGAAAACGAATATTTTGCCTTTAAAGTTTGGCATACACTTTGAACCTACTTTAATAAATACTCCTAACCCCTTGAAACATGCTTTCATAATGCAAAATTTCACACCGTTGTTGAATTTTTCCCTTTTATTTTACTGCTTTGAATATAAGATTTTGAAAATAATGTTTGAAAATCGATCCAATACCCGAGTATTTAAATAAATACGGCAGGGCTAGTTCAGACCAACAAAAGCCACTGTTCATCTGAATTGAAATGCTTATCACAATTCCTGACGCATTATTGCATCACACGGCAAAGTTGGTCAGATGCCAAAAATAACCCTCTGGAAAGTGAACGGCAAACAACACTCTCCTCTGGCAGTGAACAATGACAAATGCTGAAGCACTCAATTTTCAACAGGTGTTGAAAACAAAATTTCGCCATGTCAGCTGGATTCAGCAATATGCCGACATATATACAGTGCTATTTTTAAACCTACTGCACATAGCAACCGCACCTACATGTACGGAAGCAGCCACGTTTATCAATTTTTATTTTTGTTTAAAACATTAAACCTATCCCGAATGATCTTTTGTTCAACATGTCTCTTTCAGCATCATAGCTGGGAGGGTTGCAACCCCATAAAAATCCCCGCCTTTCTCACTGGCAGTTTGGAAAACGAAGATTTAAAAGAAAACACTGGGAATTGCACCCAAGTCCCCTTGAGGGTTAGGGTCAAAGTCCTTACCGTTGTGAGTCGGTTGACCACTTCCATGGAGTGGAGTGACATGTCCATGTTGACCAACACAGAGAAGTATTCTGTGATCTGGTTGGACTGCATCAGTCTCAGAAGAACCTCAATGGCAACGATAGGATTGTGTTCCACCAGACCAGGAAGCTGAATAGAAAAGGGAAATAAAGTTACAACATGTACTTAAACCCTAACACACCTCAGTCCTCCAACAGGTGAAGGATTGAGGAGTGTTAGGTTTAAGGGGAGGAAATGGAAGTGTTCAAGTACATAATACTGATAAAAGGGCTGCACGTTTTGTATTGTTTTTGGAAATAACTTTCTGTTCCTTTCTTGACCACGGTTTGGTTTAATGGCACATCAAAAAATGTTGTCCATGACAATTCTTTTCCCTATTTTCACCAATATCATGGTACTCCACATTAAGCAATTGCTGCCGGGTGCCTTTGGAAATGCAGTGTCTAATGACGGGCAATTTTTCAATATCTTTGGTTTTCAAAAAACTTCAAAAATTCATATCTTTTTTTCCTGAACGCCTAAACCCCATCGAGTGACTGCCTGGTGGCCACTCTAATCTGACAGACAAAATCTATTGCCGCCCGAGTATTTCAGCCAGGCCTGCCGCCTTGTAAAGAGGGCCCAGATTGTGCAGTGTTATGTAATTTTCTTTTGTTCCCGAAACTGGCACAGTGCGCTGCTGGCCTCTTTTTAATAGGGGCCAGATTAGCGCGCAGCGGTATTGTATCTCTCATTAGTGGAGCACTGGAACGCTTTTGTCCCCCGCGGTAATCCGCTCACTCTGAATGCCACAAACAGTGGTATAATCTCTCAAAACAATGACATATTTCCTCCACTATTGACAACTGAAAAATGTTGGCAATTGCCAGAAGCCCGGTCTTTTGTTCCAAGAACGGTCTTTTGTAACAAGGCCCAGCTCTTTGGTCCGATTTCGGGCACCCCGGCTATGTATACAAACCCAAGATATCCATTATCCCACTTGGAAAAGTGGGGGGACATGTCTTCCCTTTCCTCTGCCGATTGACGCCCATGTTTGTATCACCCATGGACCCTTCTTGTCACCAATGCACCCTTAACCCTCTTTGTCTGCACCCTTGTTACCAACCTTGAGGGGTGTCAGCCCGATGTGGTAGACCAGTTTGGGATCTTTCTCCAGCTCACTGAGCAACTGTTGCTGCTGGGGAAGCAACAGCGTCTCTTTAAAGGCCTTGGTCATCAGTCGCTTGACTTCGATCCCCGCGCTATTGTTGACGCACATGGTGTGATCCCAGGCGAGGTTATGATCCCCCGTAACTGGGTTCATCCACACCAACTGATAAACATCAATAATGTTACTGGTAATAACTTGAAAATTAATTTGCTAAGTTCTAAAACTGTGGTACGTGCTCATGATAGGACTTGTAATATCTATTCATAAATACCTGAGACAGGTTTTCTATTCCTATTGGTGGAGATGCGTCATGTGACTGAGTATTAACATATGATAATGCCCGCTGAGAAGCGATAATGCACGACAGTTTAATCGGGTCTGATTGGTCAAGAGTCTGTGTGCACGCGACGCACGCCCCAAGTTCATTGAAATGGATTTTATTAGACAAATTTCAAAAGGAATATACCATAAAATGGACGGGGGTGTTCAGGAAAATGAAAGTAAATTTTCAGAACAAAATCGTAGAAAATCCATCATACAGGTATGTTGACTTCTTTTGACTCTCTGAATAAACAGAATTGGAATAAGTAAGTGCTTGGCCAGTCTTAAACTAACCTTTTTCAGGAGAATGAATGCTGATAATGCCCTCGCATGCGGCTTAGGTATTAGTCCCTTCCATTCTCCTGAGCCAGTCTTAAACACACATTTAAGACCGGCCAAACACATAATTATTCCCTTATTGGAGCTACTTGTTAGGCACTTGCAACATACTCTATTGCAACACTTAGCACTTGTATTAAAAGTATTACAACTAGTGACAAATGCTGGTAAAGTACTTGAGAAGTACTCAACTGTAACAATGACTACATTTACTTGAAAATAGTCACTCAAGAATGGGCATCTTGTGACAAAAAAAATACTTGGGAAGTTAGGTGTACATTTTAGACACTAAGAACAAACTAAGTACTTGACAAGAACTTGTACCATTTGTCACATTTAATGACAAATACTTATAAAGTGCATGAGACGTACTTAACTCCAAATGTATTTGAAAACTGTTTGCGCAGGTAATAGTGAAAAGTACTAAAACTAACCGGGAATATGAAAAGTGCACGTGCCTGTCTTTGTGAGAGATGGAAGAAATGCTTGTCAAGTGCTAACAAAATACTCGACTGTAACATCTTAGGGCCAAGAGGGAAGGTACTTTACCTCATCCTCGCAGACATGTAGTGGCGGGGGTAACCTGATCAATTCTGGTCGGAAGCTGGCTTCCATGGGCGGCTTGTTGCCGCACATAAGACTCTCCATCACGCTGGACGCCATCTCCGCATCGTAGGTAGACCTGGAGGAGGGAAGCACAGATGCATGCACCTCAGTCCTGTACATGTGCCGTTGTGGTCGAGACCATCACAAGACCCAACAACAGAGGGGAGACAGGCCGGTGTAGGGGTTCTCTCCTTGCCTTCCACCTCTGCAGTCCGGGCTCGAATCCCAGCTCGGTCCACATATGGATTGGGTTTTCTGCCCCTATCTGATTCCGTGGGTTTTACCCAGGCTACTCCTCTGGGGTTTTCCTCCCACCTCTAAAGCTGTAACTGCTTCTCGTTGTGTCTTCTCAACAGGTTTCTTCGGGCTTGCGAGCTACAGTGCCTAGGGTGCTTTTGAGGAATCCTGATTGTCATTGCCATCAATAAATAATAACAACACACGTCATTACGACCACAACAAGACCAACACAAAACCTGAAGCTTGAATTCAAGTCCCGAGCTATTCAAATGAACTCCAACAAAAGTATTCCTGTGTCATTGTTCACCCCTGTTCCTTGTGACGGGTCTTATGAAGGGTCTTGAGCACGGCCTGGTGTCTGGTCTTGTGATAGCCTTTACTACATGTACAACAGTGACTCTGGGGCTTCCTTCAAGCACTTTAGACACAAAAGCCTAACTCTTTAGATCCTCAGTACACATGACATATGCAGTCGTTATACGACCCCGCCTCTTTATGTTAGGATGCATTCCATCATTCTCTTTGATTTATCACACCAGCAGCGATGATATTGGTAAAATGGGAGACGACTGGTAATTCACAATTTCTGAAGTATGAAAGCTGGTCCTCGAACATAACCTGTGAAAAAGTATGACCACTTCCCAGACGCACAATGAGCACGTTGCTTATGTAAGCCAGCTATGGTGGCACCAGTGAAATGGGGACGGTGGGAGGTAAATAAACACATCATGAGACGCTTTGTCAATATTCAGGTTCAGGGCTTTTATTGGGGGGCCTCTTGATTTGACCTAATTTTTGTTGGGTCGGGACGGATTTGGGGACCTCAGATTGGTTTCAGGTCAGATTCGGTTTTTAGTAAATGTTTTGGGTTACCTGCCCCGGAGGACAGTATTACTACATACCCGACATCTGGATCGGGATCGCTCATGATGCAGGACAGGCCAGCCCGGCTCTGTAGAGGCAACTCAGACTGCCGCTCGGCCAAGGCAACCTGGAGGCCACTCAGGTCGATGGGTGGTGGATTGGATCCCGGGTCCATCACGACGATCTGCCGAGGGACTTTCTTAAAGAGCTGGTGGGAACAAGTGACCGAAATAGTCACCTTCATGACTCTACAAGAGGGTCAGGGTGTTTGACATATGAGCTGCTCCGAGTAGGAAGAGTAGATGTTCCCACCAAACTTTATTCAACAAGAAGCCATTTTGGATCTTGTTCCCCGAATCTGTTTCCCATATTGTTAACTGTTGAATGGAATGGCACCAAACTATTTTAGGATTGACTTGCGTTCCAAGCCTTCAGTTTTATTCCTTTTCAAAAACCTTGTTTTAAAAGCGGCATGTTTTATCACAAATCTGAAATATTTCAGTAGGGATCACAAAGCTGAAATGATTCATTAGGGAGGACTCAGTACTGAATTGCCATTAAATCTCATTTTCTTTGTTTCATTGATGCTCTCAAGTTCCAAAACTTCAAAAAAGTTCCAAAACTGAAAAATAACTTTGCTTTCAATTTCAATATGGCTAACTCATCACAAGTAAAATAAAGTATCAACCGGTGCCAATATCCATGAAAATGGCCATGCAGGCTGCTTTCACGAAAGCACTGCATGGCAAGGGATTTTTGAGACGGTGAAGATGTTCATATAAAGTGTCTGTGGGGATCCAAAAAATGACTGCACTACCAATGACACGTCCCTCCTTTTTCCCAAAGGGGTATTCCAACTGTCAGTCTATGTTTTTAGCTGTCTGTCTGTCTGTCTGTCTGCCTGTGTGGTAAAGTGCATGCCTCATCTCATAGATGGTTTTACCTCTCTCTGTGGGCTTCCAGATGATGAGACTAGCTGCGACAAGAAGTATCTCTCTGCCTTCCCGATGGGCGGCATTCTGACCAGATTGTTGGCAGTGTCATCCTCTGCAAATGCCTTCAAGACAGCAGCAAGATATGAACTAGTAAGAGCTGCTTTGGGGTGCGACATGGCCTCGTGATTGAGGTTTTTAAAGCCAACATTCCACATATTAAAAATCACGGACAGCATGCAAGATGTCAAAGAAGCAGATAGTCACACAAAAGTGAGTGTTTGAAATCACATAAAAAAAATAATAAGGCCGTCAAAAACTGTATAAGTATTTTCACATGAAGCACCTTTTTTCAGTGGTTATGATGCCTCCTAAAGTCAAAACGGTATGCACTCGAATTTTGTTTGTGGTCTGCTAGCTTGTTGACAATTAGGGTGTTATTTTTAGCAATGAGGAGAAGCCATGTACATGTACATCTGTGCTACTGAACTTGAAGGCCTGAATAACTCAGAGGGGAAATGTCGATCAATACATTTACATGTGGAATGGATGGTTCCATTTGTCGAGCAATCCATTTACATACATGTATGGAATGGATGATTCCATTTTTGCAGTGCTGCTGTGCCATGCATTTGGACGAATACATGTAATTCAAGACACCTACCGACCAATCAGATGTCGGGAATTCATTCAATCATTGTATGGCACACAATGGCACAACTTACGAGCAAGTGAGAGAATACTGGAGCAAATGGATTGTTTCCTATTGGCTCGTTACGATGCATCTCCCAGAGATAGAAGAGCGCAACCAAGCGCTGCGCAGGGGATGGAAGAAGGTCTGGGTTCTGTAACAGCAGTACCTGGATTAATGAAGAATCAAAGACGCACGTGAGCGCAAGAGGGTGAAAGATCCTATCTCATCCCAACATAACTAGAGCTCCAATAACTGAGATATGCATTCATCTGGCTGAACCTCAGATATCCCAGAATCCAACAGGAAGAGTCAATCACATTTCTCATCCTGAATTTGAAAATAAGGCCAGAGAAGCCTACCACTGAATACACCTTTTTAAGGCCTGAAGTCTGAGATTTTAAACAGTTTAAATTAAACTGCCTCTGTGGCACGCAGTACATGTACATGCACATGTGCAAGAAATATTTTTAAGTACGAAGAAAAGTTAGCCTTCAAAGTCTCTTTAATTAACCCTAACCCTACATAATGCTACAAATTACTACTTGTAGTAAAATGTAGTAATCAGTGCAGCCGCTTCTAAGAGGACACGACCGCATTGTTCTCTGAAGCCATAAAATACAATAGAAAAGACAATGTACCATACAGTGCTGTGGCACTATGAATGAATGGCTTTATTATTCTCTGTACAAGTAACAATGGAAGTAACCTAGCCAGAAGTAGTAATTTGTAGCGCTAGGTCCTTCAGGTGCAGGCTATAGTATTTTGTAGTACTGAGTACTGTAATGCTTGGTGGTTAGGGTTAAAAAGGCACTAGTCACTATACATGTACATCTACACATAGTTAAAAAAGAATGACTGGTCAATATTTGGGGGATGAATCAAATCCATTTTCTGATTGGCCAATACCTGCTCACTCGATTCAAGACAGAAACTGGTGTGTGCGGAAGGGATGCCCTTCGGTTTTCTAGTAAGCTTTGAAATAAAGATTCTTGAACCTTGTTTCAAATCTTCAATGCAACCCTGGGTGAAGGGAATGTGATTTTGCTTGGAGAATTTAGTAAGTGATCGGTGTTCGGGGGGGGGGGGGTATAGTACACTTCATCCGTGGAGTTGATAATGAAAAGCATTGCTTGTTTGTCCTCCATTCCCATGATGCATTGTGATTGTGGGAAAACGGTTTATTGCAAAGAGTGTACATGCGCACTGCACTCAATCATAACAAAGGGGTTTTAGAGATTTTGGACATATGTGTATTCCTAGGAAAGACTATGAAATAGTTCAAATTTGACCTTAATTTGTCAAACGATCCACATGTGATCAGATCATGTGAATTCTACCTGTTTTGTGCAACTTGATACTCCTCTTAATTGTAACACAACGGTATACATCACCCATTTTTAGCTACTTTCATGGAAATGTGCACTTTGTAATACATTAAAAATTTTCCGCGGTTTTCCTGACAAATGAGGATGTTGTTTACTGTGATGTCAATCCAGAAAGACACTACCCATTCAGGGATTTCCCGTTCAGATTGTTACCCCATAATCTGCTCTTTGAAGACGTTTTCCTAAAGTGAATAAACGTTGCTCACTGGCCAGCTGTCATGAACTAAAATGACACCATTTATCAAAAACTGACCTAAATTAACTTTAGGAAAATATCCAAATTCTGGTCAATTTTAGTGCAGAAATATAGCATTTTTCTTGGATGACGTACACTTTTGTTTAATATCTAAACTACATTAGTGTAAAAATAAAAAAAAATCAAGATACCATTAAAATGGCGCATCAGAAATTGAAAACAAGTTACATGTAATTAGGGCATAAAAGATGTGATTTTTATCATGCTACGTAGAAAAGTACGTAGAAGAGCCACAAACATAGGGCTGGATAGCTCAGTTGGTTTAGTACTAATATTTGAGCAACCCGGTATTCAGTTTCCTCACACGACAGTCTGTTTGATGAAAGAGTTTAAGAAATTTAGACTTCCTTGACGCTTCGAGGTCAGCACCAACACGATGTGTACACTTACCAACGCCGAACCAACTTTGTAGTGGTCTTGTATCCTGAAGGCATGGTGAAAGTTTGTTGCTAGAATCTCAAAAGAGCTATTGCTGACCTGATCCTCCGAAAGCAAACTGTTCAAAACATCACAATGTCATATCAGTTATAAACTCATACGGTTACAATAGCGCAATCATCACATTCAACTGGATGTGTAGCCTAGGCCGTGGCAGATATCTAGGACTTCCATTAAATGGCGGGTAGCAACCACACCGTGCCGGTGAAAACAATTGTGACCTTGGCGATAAGCGCAAACCAGCCAGTCAGAGGATCCGACTATGGTACTCACACACGCACATGTAATAGTTGTTTTCATAATCATAGGCACGGTGTGGTTGCCACCAGCCATTTTATAAAAGTCCCAGATGTCCACCCCAGCCTACTGATGCAAAACAAACAATGAACAATAGTCCTAAACAGCAAAAATAGACATGATAGACCCGAGCTTGAACATTAACATAACCATGACAACTGACATGACTGAACAAAAACCATGAAAACAGTACAGTAGGGCCTACATTTAATTACTATGGCAAGAGTGTAGTGTCCTGGCACAACTTAGGAAAAGGTACATGCACCCTAGAACTCTCCAGCACGGCGGGCGACAAGACAAGAGGTTGGGTCATAACGACCATTATGACCATCAACGATCAATCGAAATGCAGTGTGTGAGCAGCGAGTCAGACCCGCACATGCACGAACACTTTGTTACGACTGCTAGAACGAACCCTAATTTTCCTAAAACCGGTAAACATCTTATCAATGACTATTGAGATGGTTCATTTTATTGAAAGACGAAAGGGAAATCAGATGCTGGGGCCCTGGCACAACACATTCAGGCAAATTCTTTCTTACTTCAGAAGACTAGCAAGCTCTTTCGCGGACAGCGCCATCTTGCAACAGCGCCCTCAATTGACACATGAATTAAAGATGGCAGCCTCCGTAAGAAATGTCGTCTGGAGCTTTCAACAAGTTCAGTTGGTAAATGTTTTCAGTATGGTGTTTTTTAGTATGAGTTAGAATGTCTTAAAAAGTCCGATAGCCCTACTTGGTCATCACCTGTGCATAAATTCTGCCTAGGCTAAACTCACAAACATTATTCCTCACTGGGTCTTGCCTAACCCCCTAACTTGATGTTCAGTTCAGATCTTGCCTGTTTGTTTTGTTTGTGTTGTTTTTGGTTAGGAAAGACACCACTTCTGCCACCCTTAGCACAAAACCTATGAGTCGGTTCAGAAAAAAAGTATTTTCTGAATAAATAACTTAGTATTTTCCCTCCTAAATTACATTGAACTTTTTTGGGCATGTTATTGCTTTCTGATGGCTGTTAGTGTTAAGTCACAGTAGGGAAGAATTACTGGCGTCCATATATGAAAAGTTCTCTTCCCTTTGGTTGCTTTGAAAAAGGCAGGGAAGAGTTGCAGGCCTCTATACATGTAAAGATGTATATGCAGACGCCATTCATTGTACTCTGTCATGCCTATAGTGACCTATTAGCTGTCAGAGAGCAAAGAAAAAATTAACAAAAAAGTTCAATTCGGGAGGGAAAATACCAAGTCGTTTACTGAGAAAACACCAGATTTTTCAAACAAGTCTAATAGGGTTTGTGTACAGGGTGTCAAGTGGCATCTGTATGTGGAATCCTTCCCAAAAGGCCAGCAATACGAAAAATTCCAAAGCAGAACTCCACACCCGTAGAGAATTTTCATGTATGTATCTTTGTCTGCTTGGTATTTATTGTAAATGACCCTGAGGTTAATTTAACTGAGGTGTTTGCTAAATCCATTTTATTATTATTGTTAAAATGAAAGTTGTTTGACCATGCACATCTAATGTTGATCACTTGCATTTAAATGTACCACAGGGCAGGTCATATCTGACGTGTCTGAGGCAATGGCCACGGTTGGCTAGTAGCAAAGTGTCCGGGACTGTCAAATCAACAACTAAAGGAAACACGAAAAAGGCAACAAAACAGGGTGAGGAATGGAGGTCTTTGACGTGATCACGTGATCTGCACAATTAGCTTTTTGCAAGTTACATTTGAATAGAAACTGGTACATGTACATGTACTCTGAGTTTTTTTAATTCAAGTGTACATAACAATTTGAATTCTCCATACTAAAGACACTGTTGCTATACCTCGTGAATTGGGGCAAACTGTTGCTTAGTTACACAAGAGACACCTTGCACCAATACACTGTTTTCAATGGATGAGAAGGGTACAAAGGAACCAGTCCATTCCAGAGATGGTGGTCGCTATCCGAAAGCTTGCCCCGAATCACGAGGTATAGCAGCAGTGTCTTTAGTTTGCGGAATTCAGTTGTTACATGTATGTTTATGAGTAATAAGCTAACACAGTGTACTGGATTTCATTCACATTAATTCACAAAAGGCTTATTGCCTGATTGCTCTGTGTGGTTAATCAGTTCTTCACCTTAACCTCCCCTTTTTGAAAAAATAATTCCACAACTATGAATTAGATAAAGGCAGGTGGCTGATGGCAGACTCGGTGATAAATTGTGCAGTAACATCGACCGATTGCACAGTAGTCAAGCAATCACACGTATCAAAAGATGGGACCCAACAAAGACACTTTGTTAGGAAGAACACAAAAGTGACAAAGATAAATGGAAAGAGTTCTTTCTACCAACATCACTTATTTTCCCTGTAGTTATTTGGAATCAAAAAGGGATTACATGCAGTGTTATGGCTACACCGTTCGGCACCGGTCGTGGATCTCCACCACAGTGTTCTACCAATCGGCACAATAAGCTTGATGAAACAGCCCACTGACCAGCACCAAAATCCATAAATATCCCAGAAAAACATGAGTCACTATGAAATTTCATCTTTTTACCTGGGAGAACTTTTAAAATTTGAACTCTTAATCAATTTGAAAAGTAAAATTCACGAAAGAAGCCATCTAGAGTCCCCTTAAGCGGGCCCCTGGACCCCCAGCCGTGACCCGCAAGACTCCGGTTGCCATTTCTAAAATATCCTGCACTAAAATATCAGTGGCTATTACACTGACTGCATGTGCTAAAAAGTCAAATCTATGAAAGCATTCAAACACATAGAAATGTCTACACCAGTCTCATGGGGTTGCTGTACGATGTTTAGAGGTGTTCCTGGTAGTTCCAACTTTAATAACAGTACCCAAGAAGAGAGTTGAAAGGACAGTGAAAATTACCTGACAATCATCAGGCGAGTCAGATTAATATGAACAACAATTACGAAGGTGTGTCTTGTTGATTACAGTTTGAAGCCTAGCCCAGTTTTATGGTTGTAGAATGAGCTTTTAGAGCTACGGCTAGGTCTATTTTCTGTATGTCTTCATGTATTTCCAGTGGAGTAAAGATGTAGACCTAGCTCTAGACAACCAATTTGGATGCAGTTTAAGTTAAGTCTCCAGACTTTTCACAAAATGTGGCTCCCCCCTCATGTTTTACAGTTCAGACGAGCTTTGGCTACATCCACATGTTTAACTGTAATATTTTCTCACAATTCAAGGCCAGAAGATGTTTGTTTCTTGCATCTGTTGCTATATGACATCAGCACTAGAATCAATTTCAGGGAATTTTGTCACCTTGTGAAGCTGAGAAACTACAACTTTGTTGATCCCCAGCAACCTCAGAGCCGGTCCCCGTCAAGCCCAAGGCCCCCTCCAACGAGGCTACCCCTTACACCTATGAAGTCCCACAGTATGATGACTGGTTCTTCTACAACGTAGAGAGCGACATGTCCAAGCATCGATTACCCCAACCCCAACCTGGGAAGCCATAGGTAGCCGAGAGCAGTGTAGATGACACGGTGTGAATAACTCCTCCTTCAAGTCAACCAGGAAATGCACACTCTTCAGTCCCTACCCCTAAGTTATGAATGTTGGAATGAAAGTTCAAATTTGAGACTGCATGCCAATCTTTGAAATTTTGAATAAGCATGTTATCCATTTTTAACAATTCTAAATGCACATCAAAGTTATAACCATAAATTGAAACCTACATGTACATGTATAATCAAACATGTAACATTATGAGCAGAAATGTTAGGCCAATGTTTTGTAATAATTAGTGGACAGAGAAGAAATGTTTGGATGGCCAAAGAATGAAATGTTATCATTAGTGGACTTGTTCTTGTAGGTCATGTTTACATCTTTCACATTTTCAGTAATTTGTGATGTGAAAAAACATCAGAATGCCTTTAATTCTAATTCCTGGAAACATTTGTCAGATTCTCTAACAAACCTGTTCATTGAAACTTGATTCCATAAACCACAACCCAAAATTGTTTTTGAACAAAAAAGGAGGTCTTTAGATACCTTTTTCCACAAAAAAAGTTATCCATGATTTATAGTCTTGTTTCAAGACCTAGCAATTGAATGTGTGAATTGAACCCACGGATGAAAACTAAAGCTGATAAAAACTAATTTACTATACTGTAGGATGAATATGCATAGCATAAGCGTTACTAGTCTTGGTTCCAGTTGTAAATAAAACCGTTTAAAACTGATCAATGCTTCTTGTGACCTTTTGTCATCGAAATGCTCTTCAGGGTGACTGAAATGAGACTCGGAGTAATATCAGAAGAACTATTGGCTTAGAGGGTTAAGACCTTAAAAGGAAACGAAATGGCAGAAAAGCACATTTTATAGACCATCCAGTAACATCACCTCAAACAGTCCTTCCTGCGAGGAGTAGGCGTGTTTTCGCTTATGTGCACAGCTGCTTTTCACGAAGACAACGTCTTGCGTTTCTGGGCTAGAGGTGTTATGTAATCCTGCGTCACGTGAATAATATTCAGAATATACTTTTCCCTCGTATTACGCATCGAACTAGCTCTGACCGGATGTGTCAAATAATTATGGTCCGTGATGATAAGTTCACAATATTTATAGTTTTCCGCAATTAGCCGGCCGGCTATTGGCTCATTCAAACAGCTGCATGCGTATACCGACTATAGAACTCCAACACACGGAGCGACGTGATAGATGGTGATGGACGAGCGGTCGCCAAGGGGCAACTTCTCTGATTTGATGCCCGATGTATGGCAAACGGGACCCCCTGTTGTGTCTTCTGTTGTATTGACGGAATCTTTGGAATTCTTTTCAGATTTCCAGGGGGTGCAGTAGGCACAATAGCTTTAGGGTATATGGCTTGTGCATCACATTGGGGGGGGTCCCCCTTTGCCACATGTATGGTGCTGGATATAACTTGATTCTCTCGCCTTGACCCTGTGCATGCACTTGAATCAACTTGGATATTCGGCTCGATGGGCTGGTCGGTGAGGCTCCTCAATCAATATATGGAACGAACTGGGGTCGCCCTGTACAAAATGTTCAGATAACTTTGCAGTATAAGCCAGAGTCCGGGCGCGCACGCCGGCCAAAGCCCCAACGATCGAGTTCAGTTTGCTCTACACAGTGACGAAAGTGAGTATGTACATATTGAGAGCACATTTTTATTGTAGATGTGTTCATAGAGGTTTGCGGAGCATCATGCAAACCTCCGCAACTCTTTCTGGAACATCTCAACAAGCTTCACAGCAGCATCCAGTTCACCACAGAACAAGAAAAGGATGACAACATCTCATTTCTTGACGTCAGGCTCCAGGAGGCAGGAGGGCAGTCTTACCCGCCAAGTCTCCAGCTGAGTCGGCAGCTGATTACAACAAAATCCAGCCACTCACCGTCATCTTTCCGTTACCACGCCTTCAAGAAACCCGCCGCCACCAAGTCAAGAAATTCCTCAAGATCACTAAACATATGTTACCGGGACCAGTTCAAGCATTGCGTCCACGGTCCCAGGCAATGGCAGGATCACCTATAGAGGGATTTTACATTAGCACCGTCTATGTGCGCATATCTGCATCGAAACCGCTCGAGGTTCTCTGTAGTACATATGTATGATCTTCCTCGCGCCCCCGCGGAGTCAACACAGTACATGCAGTATCCGGTTCGTATTTTTGACGCCACTTCAGTTTAAACCACGCCCACTAAACAGGCAGATACGCGACCATGGCAGGTACGTTAGTTTGCGGTAAATTGCCGTTATTTTCTTTTGATTTTAAGTGTCGAGTCATCCTGAGAGACTCTTCCACAAAAACATGCAGCCTGAAAAATCTGAATTTAACATAGGCTTACCTCTATGTATTTTGTGTCTTGACTCCTTACTTTCAATCGTCTGATCGTATAAAGAATTCAAGCTGACACATTACAGCCTCTTTTTCAAACTCTGGAGTGCGCAGACCGACGCTAAAAGCGTCGTCTTAGTATTGGGATCCCCCCTTTCCCCCACGCCTGTACCCCACATGACATACATCTCCTATATCCCGACCCTCCGAATCCTCCTGCCTGATATCCGGTGGAATGTTCTGTACCCTCCAGCCAACACCGCATCGATTAAGCCTCACCTTAATTCGCTCTCAAGAATCTTTCACCAAGAACACCATTATGGTCAACCTCAGCCAACGCCTGCCAGCTCTCTGCTGCGTCGGAGACAAAGGTTCTGTTGCTGGACATAAACTTTGCCTGAAGAGGTCATCCAGCGCACGGCCTGCAAATCAATCAATCCTCCAGAAATACAAGCCAGCCAAGTTAACCTCTCAAGACAAGATCGGTCAGCCATCGCATCACCACGGCAAGACAAGTCCATCCACATCCTCCAAGCGGACAAGAGCAACGCCACGGTGGCCATGGACAAGAGAGAGTTTGACCACAAGGAATACTCAACTTGATTAGGCTGCTACCCTGAAGTTTTGAAAGATCATCCATCGAGAGCAAGCTGCAATTGACACAGCTATGACAAGACACAAGATCCACCCCCGGCCAAAGGGTCACCTATACCATAAAGCATGGTTAGGACCGTTAGTTCTATCACCCTTCCGTACTTACGAGCAGTATACCTCCCATCACATCCAGTGCACCCCCCTCAGTCATGGTATTCGAGTGTGCCATATACAGCACCCATGAAGACAGAACCAGCCTGAACTCCCACAAGGACCTGCCAAATCCACAGCACAAACCAGCTAGGAGTGTACAAGATCCCCTGCCAAAAGATGCGGCGAAGTGCACATCGCTGAGCAGGGCCCAGACTCAATGAACACAGAGCCCATGACACGAAAGGAGAGTCGACAAGTCTGCTGCCACCAAGCACTCAGGCTCCTACACCAAAGATCACTAGATTGACTAAAGCCAATTCCAAACTCGTCACTGAACATTGATACCCTCACCGTATTCGAAAAGCCACCGAAATCCCCAAACATGAAATAGTATTACAGTAAGACATCGGTTTCCGCTCAGCAACATCTGGTATCCAATCCTCGCACCCCGGTCATAATTTTCTCTAAAAATAATTGGCCAACCCACCAAAAAATGAGAGGAAAATGAAGTACATGTTGAACATAATTTTTTTCTGTGCAGCCTGAACACCTGTAAGAGTTGTGAATATTCTTAAAAGAATTCTGAAGAGTGGGGATTTGATCTCTAGTATCGCAATTTATAATTACTGGAAAGTGCCTGTGGCGCTTACAGCGCACAATTGTAATTCTGCAAATTGCGCCCTCTGTCAATCAAAAATTTTTAAACGCAACAAGTGTCCTAATTTCAAGACCTTTGTGTTGTTTTCTTTTCCATCTTTCTTCCCCTCGTGGATAGAATGCTAGTTTTTTCCAACAACTCCTCGTTTATTATTAATTTTGAACAATTTAGTCAGTGCATTCAATTCCATTATGCGGAGGAACTTCGGAAGTTTTCACTGCTTACGTCTGCCAAGCAGTGACGTCTATGACGCAGACGAACCACTGGCAAATCAAAACCAAAGGGGGTGATCGACAACAGAGGGCGCTTTTATGCCGCGTGTCTTAGTTACTTGGCTATGGCTAGTAATAGCATCTAAACTATTGGGAATTAGCTTCAGCTTTTAGCCGGTAGTGGTGCTATCCACCGGCGTCTGTATCCGGCACATGTGTGATTGTACAAAATGGCGTCCAAGAGAAGAAGCGATTCACAGGTTCCTGCGGAGGAAAGTGACCGTCTCATCATCCGGCCACTGTAAGTATCCATTTTGTTGAGGGGAGTGAGCGATATGATAATTACAGGAACGGTCATGTTGCCTATGAAATGAAAGTTAAACCTGAATGTGCAAAATCTGAGTGTCAAAACATTGATTCTAAACTTGCTTGTGATTGACACTGATTGTTGATTGATCATGTCGCGTCCATGTTGATCGATCACGATCAGAGATCAGTGCTGATCAGAGGTCTAACACGTAACGTAATCTTGTAGGCCCTAATTAATTGTCCATGCTTGTCTATTTCAGTCTAATGTTAGTGAGTTGATTTATTTGGCACAAGTGCCGAATATCTGTACTCCCTGCCTTTCACCTAGCCCCACTACTACTAGTGTGGCACGGACTCTCACTCCCGATCCATCCTTAGCCACACATCCGTGTCTATTTTCTGAGCTAAATTTCACCTATTAAGATATGTTATTACTTTCTGACGGCTGTAATACATTTTAAAGGAAAATTAGTGTTGTCAGTATATGGAAGTCTTTCCAGGAAAACTAGCCCCAGCTATTGCGGGAGAGCGAGATCTCTTTAAAATGCACACTGTACAAGTAACTTCATAATGTACATGTACCAACCATGTTTCCAGCATAGCATGATCAACGCTAGGTAGACCCAGGGTTTTTGCTTAGAAATGACTGATTGAATTCTGCCCCTTGTGGAATGCACCCCCACATACATGTACATGTATAAATGTACAGAAAGTAAGCCTACATGTACAAATCCTGTTCCCTTGACCAGATCCCAGAATACCGGTATATGAGAAAACCAGCACTTCCGAGTATTGGTAACAGACTGAAAGAGATCTCAACATGTACATGTACATGTACCACCGGTACCCATGCTACTGTAGCATTACCAGGCAGTCATGTTTGCAACATACATACATGTATAATCAACCTAGTCCACCACAAGCGGTCAAATTTTTAATATCCTAGGACGACCTGCCAGCAGTAACTACATGTAGCCCAGCCAATTTTTGGACTTCATGTATTACATGTGCTTTGATGGGGACAGCCTTTTTTGTGCCCCTAAATTCACAGACAAATTTCACAACACCTGGCTTCTGTTTTACTGATGATCTTGTTTTATTGTTTCTTTCCCTCCAGAGGGGCGGGGCAAGAGGTGGGCCGGTCCTGCATCATGCTGGAATTTAAAGGCAAGAAAATCATGGTAAGAATGGAAGTTTCACATGTTTGAAGGTAAAACAAAGCTACACGGACGTCTGCTGCATGTTATACCACATCTAAAAACAGGATGCTTCAGGGGGTTTTTAGATAAAAGTTAAGACTCAAATCTTATAAAAATACCTATGAAAAATGCCCAAGTTCTAAGAAGTAGGTTACCTGTACATATTCATGTATAGAAGCAAGATGGAAAGACAGCAAGTTGGTAACTCAGTGAATGACCAGTGCACTACTCATAGCAGTTATGAATGGTTTGGCCATGGTAATTTGGGGTATTGACTTCCATTTATTAGCCAGTTCACTGTAAAGACGCCAATAAAATTGCCCACTAACATGTACTTGCTGTCATTTTTTCTAGATTTTGGGTGTTTAGTATGGGATGAGTCCATTAAACGATCCCCTTTCTGACCCATATAGAGTGCCATTTTTAATAAATTTTATTGAACGATCATCACTTATACTAGTTATGTAAGAATTTATGTGGGCGTTCTCCATTCCAATACTAAACAGCAGAACAGAACCGTGCCGGCATGAAATTGTGGACTTGCCCTTCTGAGTCTCAGGCCTTGTCCGAAACGGGCTTCCAGAGCTATGGCTAGGTCTATTGTCTAGGCATCTCCACGCATTTCCAATGGAGCAAAGACCTAGACCTAGCTCTAGACAAGAGATTCGGATGCAGCCTCAGACTGCTTTCATAGTGCATGTTTGTCTTGAAAAATGGAGGTCTTCCTTACATAATTATATTCATCAGGTTTTTTTTTGCCACCCGTATTAATAACGGAACATTCCACATGTCCATCTTGTCCTGTTGCAGTTGGACTGTGGCATTCACCCGGGCAGGGAGGGCTTGGATTCGTTACCCTTCTTCGACATGATTGAGCCCGAAGAGATTGACATGCTGCTGATAAGCCAGTGAGGATGCTTTCTTAGTTTTCAATTCTTGATTCCTCCAGCAACCCATGCAATCAGTAGTTCTTCAATTTCATCATTGTATGCCTGAATTATAGGTCCATATAATTTTATGTTAAAATTTCCTGTAAACTGTCACTAACCATGCGTCCAGCGTTTATCATCGTTTGCCAGATTCTAAAGCTGGTGTTACATGTACATGTCAATTGTTTTATAAGCCCATTTTCAGGAAGTGTTAATGTTACACTAAGCCTTTCATCAGCAAACTGCTATCTTGCCATTGGTGTTGTGCTGAATAAGCAATCGAGCATTGAATATACAATTGAGCAATGAATATGCAATTGAATTTTGAATATTCAAACATTCACAGATGAACAGCACAGGAAAAAAGTTTGAGAAATTATGTTGGGTAGCAAAGCTCCATTCGAAAGCTTTGTGTCGAGATACAAAAAGGAAACTAAACACAGCAGATTGATAGATTGAACAATAAGGCCAAAATTTTCTTAAGAATGGACTTCATTTTTATTACCCGACTCTAACATTTACATCGGCAACTAAGCAAAGACAAAATTTATATCAATCTCTCAGCTGTTCAGGAAAGACTTCTCAGCCAGTACTTTCATGTCAAAAGCACTAAACATGAAATGCTGTTTGAACTTGTTTGCCCATCTTTGATTGCTGTTGTCAGATGTTCATCGCTATTTCTCCATTAAGTCCCCATCCAAATTCAGCGCATTGGAGAATCTGTTATAACCAAAATGTGCTTGAATGAAATGTTAAATATTTGGAGAATGAGTTTAATATTCAACTTGACTCCACAATAGTTGCCATGCTGTGGAATGCTTTTCCTCATTTAAGCTTTCACTAATTTATTTATTCATTTGTTTTTGGCTTCCAGTTTCCATCTGGACCACTGCGGCGCTCTCCCGTTCTTCCTGAAGAAGACCAAATTCCAGGGTAGGATTTTCATGACACACGCCACCAAGGCCATCTATCGCTGGCTCCTCTCCGACTATGTGAAAGTCAGGTGAGGCAGGTTCTAAGCCGCGTCGTTAGTTAGTAAAATCGATATTTGTGAGAGCAATATAGAAGAAATAACCACATGAGGTGACAGATTGACTGTAACTTTGGGCGAGGCTAAAAATATAGCTACAGCATAAATGCAAGCTGAAAAATGATTGCAATTCCCAGCAGCAGGTCTTTTGTTCTGAGTACTGTCTTTTGTTACAAGGCCCAGTTCTTTTGTCCGATTTTGGGCACCCCGGCTATGCGTACAAATCCAAAGTACCCAAAACCGGGTTCCCCAGCAGCATATGGTTAACCACTTCGTGCCGGGGCATTTTTCAACGTTGATGATACTGGGCCGGCATGACTATCATTTTTTCCGTCTTCAAAATCCATCAACAATTCATCGTTCCATTTAACAGTTGTTTATAGCCGCACGGAGTAATCTTTAGGCACTACTCTAAGTTGACAGATGACCTTCGTTGACGCCCGAATATTTCGGCCAGGCCTGCAGGCTTGTAAACAGAGCCCAGATTGTGAAGTGTTATACAACTGTCTTTTGTTCAC
>NW_019091452.1:407221-424506 GCF_001949145.1 Acanthaster planci
AGTGCTTTTGTCCCCAGTGGTAATCTGCTTGCTCTCAATGCCCCAAACCATGGTATACGTTTTCAAAACAACGCTGGATTATCACCACTTTTGAGAGTGAAAAATGCCGGTAATGCCCAGCAGCCTGGTCTTTTGTTCGGAGTACGGTCTTTTGTTACTGGGCCCTGTTTCCTTTGTCCCAGTTCGGAGACCCGGCCACACATATAAACCATACGGCTCCGATTTCGGAGTCCCCGGCAGGTAGTGGTTAAGCCTATACTTACATGTACATGTATTTCCTACTCGGAGCATACAGACACTTAGAGACAAACATGACAAATGGTTCAACTGTGATATCTGACTTTCCTTGCTTGAATTTCCTCCCCAAAGTAACATCTCGGCCGAGAAGATGTTGTACACAGACAACGACCTACAGAATAGCATGGACCGCATCGAGACCATTAACTTCCACCAGGAGATTGAAGCCAGCGGGGTGAAGTTCTGGTGCTACAACGCTGGCCACGTGCTCGGGGCTGCCATGTTCATGATTGAAATTGCAGGTGTCAAGGTAGAATTGTGCCTTTCTGTTCATTTCCAAATACTCTAGTATAGAGGCTTTGCATGGTAACCATCTTGCAGTGCGGTTCGTTTGTTCCACAGGGGAATATTTTTCGCGCATACCCCGTGGAACAAAAACAGTGGTCTACAAGATGGCAGCCATGCAAACCCTCAATAAGCTGCCTTGAACCAAAATATTGCAGCTCCCTGTAAACACAGCAGTTGAAGCTTTGACTTGCAAATTTGCCTTTAATTGAATAAAAAAAGGTGTAATGGCATTATGTACAATACAATTTTGGGTTCGAAATAGCCCTAATAAACATATCCAAGAGATGCTCGTAAAAAGTACTAGTAAATCAGTCAAGTGACCTGACTGGTGCGATTGGTCGCTGCTTGAAGTGGTCTCCTGTATTGTCTCTGGTTGCAGATTCTCTACACAGGAGATTTCTCCAGGCAGGAGGACAGACATCTAATGGCTGCCGAAATCCCCAACATCAAACCGGACGTTCTCATCACCGTAAGTGGCAGCCCACGGGCGGAATCAGAAATCTGTTAGATTCAATTCTAATGCTATGAAATCATGAAAAGTTACTCTACCAGTGCCTGGTGTTTGCAGACTAATTTCAGAGGAAGGAGCGAAACTCCAATATTACAGGCTCGATCTGTTCAATACAATGTATGTGCGTTCATTACAAAACGTTAATTATGAGTTCGTTACTGTGCAATTTCAATTTCATCCAGTATGTTTTTTTTTTGCTATTTTCTTTTGAAATACATGGTCTCATGGCTGTCAGCCTGCATGCACAGAGCACATCAATAAAAAAAATATACAGTGGAACCTCGTTAAAAAGAGCACTGTTTATTCAAGATTCTGCTTATAGGAAGGAAAATTTTAGGTTCCAGCCCTTTGTTTTTCATTGTTTTCATTCCTGATAATACAAGGTTCCTGTTATAACAAGGTAATTTGCCAAATCCGAAGGACCTCTTATTAACGAGGCTCGGCTTTAATTTCGGCTGACCTGTCTCGGATTAATGTGGCCTTTTCTGCTTCTCACAGGAATCAACGTACGGGACCCACATCCACGAGAAACGAGATGAGAGGGAAGCGCGCTTCACGGGGACTGTGCACGACATCGTCAACCGAGGAGGGCGCTGCCTCATTCCCGTCTTTGCCCTGGGCCGGGCGCAAGAGTTACTTCTGATCCTGGGTAGGAATGTCGTTCTGTCAGACACACTTGGAAAAAAATTCTGGTTACCAGCATTGGCCATGCACTTGAAAATACTTAGCGGAAATATATCACCTGCTTAAACTCTTTTGCAGTGTGTATAGTTAGAAATTTCTTCCTACCAATTCTTGCTGAGCATGAAAACTTGCTGACCAGTAAGCTTTCTTTAGCAGCTCTGTGAGGTTTTGCCCATGGTTGGAGTATACTGTTAACCGTAGCTTGACCGATGTGACTTGAATGAATGAGGCCTTTTGGGGGGGGGAAGTAACCAGAGCACCGGGCCAGTACCTCATAAAGTTTACTGGACTGGACCCTGTTTTTATGAGAATGAGACCAGGCGAGATTTCTGCATGCAGTCTGTGCACCCATTCCACTAAACAACAATTTCAGAGTTGGAAAAAGTGGAATTTTCTGAGGAAAGTTGTTTGTAATCGGTCATGCCTGTATCTTTACTATTTGTAAGTGGCTATAAACGTTCACAGATAATAAGTTGGAAAAACTTTGTCTGGTAACCTTAGCAGGAAATATATACCGGTCACCAGGCAAGATCAACCAATGGTTCACAAATTGTCGCTGATCGCATTTGCCCCATTTGGAACCAGTTGCTTGTTGCCAAGAGCCTATTATGTGTTCAGGGAACCATTGACGTCAAAATAATTGTGTGAAGGGACTGCAACCTCGAAAGCAACGAGAAGCGGAGAAAGAAACCGAAACTATGATGAACTGGATTTCCTAAGGAAACATTTGAATGGGGTCAGTGAAGTGCGACTGTACTGCTTTTTGGTGGAAAATCCTTGACCAATGGTTTCTAAATTGTTTTTCGCTCTTCAGATGAGTACTGGGCCAACCATCCTGAACTGCATGACATTCCAGTGTACTACGCGTCGTCACTCGCCAAGAAGTGCATGTCAGTCTATCAAACCTACATCAACGCTATGAATGAGAAAATCCGCAGACAGGTAACGCCATATGCTCCCATTCTAAAAAGGACCATGTAGTAAAATAATATAACGCCATTGATGACGAGAATTTTAAACCAGGTTGTGTGTTCATTTTAAGCAGGGGTTAAAGTCCATTACCCTGCAGGACTGAATGAAAAAAATGACATAAAAATAGTTTCCACATTTAAAACGAGAAACAAAATTAATATACAGTAAGTTTTTCTAGTAAAGTTTGCAGCATGGCTCTGTCGTGTTCTCTTTACAAGTCAAAATTATTCGGCAAAACAATAATGCTGAGAAAGTGGCTCAGTGGTGCTTTCAAAATTTTACCCATCTGATTCACGAAGCCTTCTCTCTACAGATCGCCATCAGCAACCCGTTCGTCTTCAAGCACATCTCCAACCTACGCGGCATGGATCACTTTGATGACGTGGGCCCGTCAGTGGTCATGGCCAGCCCGGGCATGATGCAGAGCGGACTGTCACGGGAGCTGTTTGAGAACTGGTGCACCGACCGACGTAACGGCGTCATCATTGCGGGTTACTGCGTCGAAGGGACCCTCGCTAAGGTAGCAATATGATTTTAAATGAAGCTAGATAATTCTTGTCTCTAGTCCTGAGGACTAGAGACAGAGTGTTGTAGTCTGTGTGCCAAAGAGCAAAGACGCAGTAATCAGTGATCTATGTGACCCGATGTACATGCGCCATTCTTGTAAGCAAAGAACGTGGCTCTGTGCATGGCATGTTGGTACTGGGCAAGCCTCCAGAGCTACGATATATGGCAAAAGTATAAGAAAATAACAACGGAACCAACCAGCGCCTAGTGCTGGATTGACTCAACAAGAACCACACCTAGTACTAGCAGTGACCTAATAACAGCATTTAGCAAAGAAGTCACGGTTATTTTATATGAAAGTTAGTCTTACCCTTAATGGACTCTTGCTTGCTGCAGTGATGGCCAATATCAGGAAAACCTTGAGGATCTCTGTACCCTGACGTCTTTTGATTCGGCCCTGACGTTTTTTGATTGATTTCTTTCTGTACCAGACCATCATGCAGTCACCGGAAGAAATCACCACCATGAACGGCCAGAAGCTTCCTCTGAAGATGTCCGTTGACTATATCTCTTTCTCGGCTCACACGGACTACGAGCAGACTAGCGAATTCATCCGAGCGCTCAAGCCCCCTCACATTGTAAGTCCGAATCGTGTATGACCAGATCCCACAAAATGAGTCTTAAGGCCAATTTTATTCCCCTCATCTAGCAGTACTGCTGCTCAGTGCTCTGAGGGTTTTTGTCATCGCAGTTCGTCAGGTCATGTGACCAATTTCGGCAGCTGAATGTCAGTGCAGATTTAGCCACTACCTATCCATTCATACTCCTTGGTGGAGATAGCCAGATGGGGGAAAAGTGACTTGCTCAAGAACACAACTTGTGTCCAGCTGCTGGATTCGAACCCGTGACCCTATGACCAGGAGGCGCAAACCCTAATCACGGCACCATGTGTCTTCTTTTCTCTTCATTTCCTGTCAGGTCTTGGTCCATGGCGAAGCCAACGAGATGAACCGATTGAAGACCGCCCTCTTGAGAGAGTACGAGGATGACGAGGAAACACACATCCAGATCCACAATCCCAGGATTACGCAGGCCGTGGAGCTGTACTTCCGAGGAGAGAAGATGGCCAAAGTACAGTCACATCAAATTGAGGAATAATTACGGGCACATTAGTGCACATGTCACTTGTTCTGTCAAATTGAGGAATAAGTTTTTAGTCCATTTTTTTAGTAACACTAGTTATAAAAATGAATATTCAGAACCCAGCAAGGGCATATTTATTCCCTGAGTAAAACTCGGGTTTTAGAAAGGCTGTAGATTTCATGTACATTGTCAACCTCTATCCTAGGTCATGGGTAGCCTGGCAGCCAGCAAGCCCACCAAGGACCACCGTCTGTCCGGCGTCCTGGTCAAGCGCAACTTCAACTATCACATCATGGCACCCTCCGATCTGGCCGAGTACACCGACCTGGCGGTCAGCACGCTCACCCAACGACTGAGCGTAGCCTACACCGCCCCGTTGTCCCTCCTGACCCACTACCTGACCCAACTGTCTGGTGATGTGGAGTACGTAGAGGTATACAACAAGCCAGCACTGCGAATCTTCAACGCTGTCACTATCGTCCACGAACCAGCCAAGGGCATGGTCACGTTAGAGGTGGGTACGAGGAGGGCATTCACTGGGTGTAAATGGGCATCAATGGGTACAAACTGGTACAAATGGGTCGATGTGGGTACCCAGCAACTTAACGTTGACATAGTCAAGGGCATGGCCATTTAAGAGGTGGGTACAAGGTAGGCATTCACCATGTGCAAAATGGGTATTGGGATTACAAGTGGGTACAAATTAGCACCCACTTGAGGGAAGGATACAAGGTGGGTGTATGCTGGGTGCAAATGGGTATCAGCGGATACAAACTTGTACAAATGGGTAAAAAGTGGCTACCCAGTGCGTGAATGGGATTAAAGGGGACAAGTGGGTATGAATGGTGTAAATGGGTACACATTAAACTCATGTAACTTGCTAGACAAGGCGCAGTCGCTTTTGGAAGTGGGTGTTAAGGGATGCATTCACTGGGTATAAATGGGTACAAATGGGTGTAAGAGGGTATACCTATATGGATACCATGTTAAGTGGCCAAGCCATAGTCACTCAAAGACTCTGTATAAGGCAGGTCCTGGGTGTAAATGGGTACATCTGAGTATAAATGGGTTTATTTGAATGGCAAGGTCACTTCAGAGATAGTGTAATAGAGGCGTTTGTTAGATATCAGTGACTCAGAAGTAGCAGACTGAGAGACTGTTTTTTTTTTTCTGAACCTGAATTTTCTCCTTGTTCCAGTGGGTGGCAAACGCCGTCAACGACATGTACGCAGATGCCGTGATGGCCGTCGTCGTCAAAGTGTCAACTGATCCAAATGCACAGAAGCGTAAGCATGAAAATCGTTGTAAATGCTAGGATGTTGCTTTTTGGAGTAATAAAAACTGAAACATCAGCTACAAAATACCCAGTGGTTTGGCCTTCCAAGAAGGACCAAGCCCCTCTGTATTTAAAGTCACCGTAGCTGGACTCTACATGTAATCTGCCTTCCTTCTTAGTACAGAATCTTCCAAGCCTTTGTTTGAGTTTGAAGGATCTGGGCAGGTCTTGTTGAAGTACCAGAGTGCTTGTGTCGCAGAACATTTAGGGTTATGCGTCTGCACTCGATACCTGAGTGACCAACTGTTGATTTCAAGAATCTATCCAAGTGTGGGACCTGGCTTTTTAAGGCTGTCCCGCGACCCCGCAAGACCAACACAACACCACCAGTCTGAATTTAGGTCATAAGCCATTGAAACGAGCTGCAGCAAAAAATCCTTTGTCATTGGTCACCGTGTTACTGGTGACTTGTCTTGTGCGTGATCTTGACTACAACGCTGCCCCTAATTAACCCCTTCACGGCGGGATTATTTTGACCGCGACTGCTGAGCTGTGGTATGCCCTGAATGGAGGGCTTTGTCCAGCAGCAGGCCCCATTGAACCAGCAGCTGCATGGTGAATAGACTGTATGTGTGGTATGCACTAATCCTCACACAACGGTGCGGTAGTAGCAGTCCTCCGTAGCGAAGGGTTTAACTGGTTACTTATTAATCTGTCAAGCCATGAAAAAACAAAAGGGAATTTAAAAAAGACTAAAGATAACACTATCGTAGAATGCTGCGACAAATTTAACTTCTCTGTGCGAGGATGTTGGTGAGCGTTTAGGAAAGAAAGAATTGATGCATTCTAGTTGTCTTTGAAATCTGGAGTTGGGTCACACTGCATGGCAGTGGTGTCATAATTTTTGAACAAGTGAACTTCACACTCAAACGCACATCACAGTCAGCTCGTCAAATTTAGAAGACATCAACACCCCAGCACTGGCTCTGTAATTTTTCTTGTGAACAAATTTTGCATAAATTATACTCCCTCCCTCAGTGAAGCACATCCCGCCCAAGAATGACATTGACCAGTTCAGCCAGCGGCTGACCAGGCTGCTGGAGGATATCTTTGGGTCGGGAGCCGTCGCCCACGACGAGAAGACCGACCTCATCACCGTCAGCATCGAAGGCAAAGAGGCTCAGATTAACACAGACCTGCTGGTAAGCAACTGGGTCCAATATCACAGAAATGCTAAGCACAGAAGTTTACGCTAACGGGCTCCACGTATTTCATGGAGGCCGTAAGCAGTAAGCAAAGCAAAGGAACGCGTACCTTGGAGGAAAAGTGTTCCTAATGTAGTGACAAAACAATGGAAATTTCTAGGCACGTATAACTGTAAGCACAACCACGCAAAACACTGCCATGAAATGGTGCTTACAGTTAGCAACATTTCTGCTCTAGTAAGCAGGTCATTTCTGCTAACTGTTGAACAGCTCCATGAAATTGGGCTCTGATGTCTTTAGAACCCCCTGCCAACCCTAAAAGACCGTTTGGGAGGTGCATCTACAGCCCGGTATATTTTCTTTCATACCGAAGCAGCACCAAGCTGTTGGGAGCTTCTCTGCTGATGTCTTTGGTCATTTCAATTCTAATTTTCTAAAAATTGGGCAGATTGATTTCACAAACTTTTCCTTGTTTCAACATAGGCCAAGTATGAATGACTATAGCAGAAACCTAGATTGCATTGAAGTGAAACTTCTCATGTACTCACTATGGATGTTCCTACACGTGTGCTAAGTTTCAGAAAGATTGATGTTGGGACAACCACATGCACAGGCCAGTGTTTATAGCCAGCAATATTTTAGTGCAGGACAATTTAGTAATGGCGAACGGAAGGAGCGGAGCGACCAGAATCTCGCGAGTCATGGCCGGGGGTGCAGGGGCCCGCTTAAGGGGACTCTAGATTGCTTTTTCAGTGAGAATTTCTTTCCAAATTGATTGAGAGTTCAATTTTTTTGAATTCTTCCAACTAAGAATATGAAGTTTTGATAGTTAACTAATTTTTTTGCTGGAATTTTTAAGGATTTCTGTGCCGGTCGGTAGGGTATTTCATCAAGCTTAGTGCTAGACGGTAGAACGCTGTGGTGGAGATCCCTGACCAGTGCTGACTGGCTTACAGTGGCACGGGCAGCATTGACTTGGCTCATCAGGAATGACACTGACGAGTGTCTTTTGGGTAGGCAGTGGGTTTTGGGCCCCAAAACCGGAGAAACTGACTTCCTGCATCTGATTTGTTTGACAGGAAGTGAAGACAGAAGACAAGTCTATGTTCCAGATGATCAACACGGCTATCCAGCGGTTACACAGTGCCATAGAACCAACCCAGAGCTGATAGTTGACCTCCTAACTTTGACCTATGACACGGAATCGTGTCAAGCACCTGTTGACAGTAGGTGGAATGGTAGATGTCTAGTGGAGGTCGATGACCTCTGACCCCTTAGCAACTTTTAGCAACTGCCATTGTGCATCATTGCATAATTGGAGTGAACTGTAAACTTTGACCTGTGACACGGAACATCTCCCGCAGCTTTGCTGAGTAGGTGGAGGCCAATGGACCTCTGACCCTTGATGTTGTGCCAGGTATTTGTATACAGTGCTCAGCATTCAAAGGAACAATGAGTTTGCTCCGAACTATAAACTCAGGACAACCAAAAATAAGGTGGCATTGGGTAGAAAAGTTTTCATTGGTCACAAACGGGACTGAAAAATTTCACTGAAAGCTGAGCATGGGCTATGCACTGAATATGCATGATCAGGGACCAGTAGAATGGAAATTTCAGAGGGAAGTGGAAAAGTTACGCTCACATTTGTTTCACAACCTAAACAGGTCAACTGTTGAAGATGTAAAAGCAATATTCATTGTTGAAAATGTACTTTATGCAGTGGAGTGTGTAAATATAAATAGCATGATTTGTGGCTTGCCTATGAAACAGTGTCTGAAGCCAAGTTTGTATACATCGTGGAATTGTTTACGGCCCTGCCAAGCCCAGTGCTAACCACTTGCTGGTGTGGTCCGGGATAATTATCATTTTTTTCTGTTTTCAAAATTCTTTAAAAATTCATTCAATTTTCCTTTACTGGACACTTACAAACACGTGAAGGACTGTCTGGTTTCCACTCTAGCCTGACAGACAAAATCTATAAAGCATACGTGTCCAGATCTGGAATCCCCGGCAGAAAGTGGTTAAAACTATAAACTGACTGTGGCTGGCAGTATCACACACATCAATGGCACATCTAGCCATAGGCAAGAGGGAACCGAGAAAGGGCTCAGTGTATACCCCAATTTGCCAATGCCAGTCTGTCTCAGCGAGTTGAGCTGGCGTAGTGGCTCTTTCGTCTCTATCCATCTCTGTGGCCTGGGGTCGAATCCCACTGGGTCGGCAAGTGGATTGGGTTTTCAAGCCCAGAATCATCGGAAATGAATGAAATCAACACGAAACATGTGCAGCACATTGTCAACAGCTTGCATGCCCTGGTCAACACCCCGTCGAGAGGATAATTTCTTTCAGGAAATTTGCGACCGAACTGCAAGTTAATTGCCCCCATATGACCTACACTCAACACCCGTGTGGTCCCACAACTGCTAGAACGTGTACGGATCACTTTCACATGAAAGCACTGGCGCAAATCCAACACAGATGCATGGGTGTTGTGAGGCCCCCCTTAGGGGGGCAGGGGAAGCTTAACGGAAAAAGGGAGGCGGGTGGTGAAAATCCTCAATTTGAAGAGCTGAGCCTGCCCAAAGAACATGTACGGGGTAACCGTCTCAAGACTTGGACAAATATCCCATACCGTGTGCCTTGAACCATGATTTTGATGTGAATGGGACCAGTAACGGAAAAATATTTTCTGAAGTGTACACTGCAGTAAAAAACTAAGGTTATCTTGTCCTTGGATGGCACCAAGTTGTTTGGGTCAAAGCACGGGCCAAGTACATGTACGACCAACAGCAGCTGGTCAATCATTGGTCGATTTTAAGTGGTACCCAGGCCATATTATGTGCACTGATTACCAGGGAGAATCGACCAGTGGTTCAGAAATAAGTATATTTTCCACATGACCTCTTGACCTAGCATGGTTGCTATGGCACAAAACACAAGTATCAAATGCCCTGTACAGACTATTTTTCACATTGTTGTCATTTCGAGATTCCACAGTGCCAAGAAATTGGAAATTCTGGTTTTGAAATTTTGTTTTCTTTAACCCCAACAGTCCCGAATGCTACAAAGTATTACTCAGTCCTGTCGCTTGTAAGAGGACATGACATTATTATTCTCTGAAGCCATAAAATACAATCGAGAAGACAATGTACCATACAGTGCTGTGGCACTATGAATGCATGGTTTCATTGTTCTCTACAAGTAACAATGAAATAAACCTAGCCAGAAATAGCAATTAGTAGCGCTAGGTCCTTCAGGCTCAGAGTTTTACGTAGTATTTTGTAGTACTGAGTTCTCTAAGCCAAACAACACCCGGTACTGTTAGGGTTAATGTGGTAATCATAGAGACAATAAAATGACACTAATGCACAGAAATTGTAAAAGTTTCATAATTCCTTTATTTATAACTTTTTGTATTTAAAGAAGACTTCCAGTCTGCCAGCATAAGTAGAGAATTTAATCTACACCAATCAGTCTGATTTCTTGTGAAAATGCTTTGGAATCTGTTGTACAATTACATTTTTTCCTCTTATACGCACAAGAAAACGTACTGTACACAGGACAGTTCACCCAACCACCGTTCTATTAAAGTCACGTACATAAAAAAGGCAAGGTTTAAAACACAAAACAGACTGGTCCCCTAATGGTGGCCCACTCCCTAATTAGCTGGCTATCATGCTGCATTTCATAGTGCTGATATAGAGTGGTGGGAAACCGGTGACTTTCAATAGACTGGTTCCGAGCTCTATACTCATTTTTTTCTACCCCACCGTGCGCTCCGTGAACTTGAAGTTGAGATTTCGCTGCTGACGTCACCAATTCATGCGCACCAGTTTCGCATTGTGACAGCCACGAACACGTTTAGACGTGAAGACGAGTTGTTCCACATACGAATAGTGTTTATTTCGTCTGTAACATTTCTCTAACATTTGTGTAAAAATACCACAACTGACAGAGATTTCGCTGACAGTTTAAGCGCTGTAGGTTGTTAGTATGTGGGAAAAAAAGAAAGTAAAAGTCCAAAAATCATGCTTGCTTACGCTCCCACAAGCGTACTGATAGCCGAAACTAATTCTATAGTGCACCTTGTATGTGAAAGTGTTCTTGCCATTGTACGGGTGCACGTGCTTCTGCCAAAACTGTTAGCTTCCTTGGTTCTGAAAATGGAAAATTAGCTCCTTGGGGTAACCATAAAAGCAACTAGGTCATCCCATGAGGTTGGGGCACAATTTGTGACGGCGTCCTTGTTACATGGGTAAGTTTTACCACCTGTCATGACCTGTAGTTCATTTACTCTGTAAAAATAACACACACCTCTGTATTCAGCCTCGCAAGATCTATAATTTGGAATCCACATGCAGGGAAATAGCTGATCATTTTTATCGAACCCAAGTAACAAAGGACACCGTCACAAATTGTGCCCCAACCTCATGGAATGACCCAAATATCAACTTTCATACCATGTTATATTTGTTCACTGCGACTACTGTGTTTTAACTGTTAGTAATTTCACTCAATGTATTTAACACTGGGACACATCCCAACACTTGCATCAGTTACCTAACCCAAGTCTGATTTGAGGATTCTATTTTTGACACTGTCAGGAACCAGTCTAACGAAAGCCCAGGCACCACTGTCGCCCACTTCATGAAACAACTACACTGCCTTGTTGGAGAAATCCCAACATTTCAATAAACATGTTAGGCAAGGATTTATTTCCCACATCTTCAGGAGTTACATATCAAGTCTGAGAAAATATTTTCCTCTTGTGATGTCAACTAGAAGGAAATAAACTACAGTACACACTTTGTACTTTTCCATTAGTAATGAGAAGGTTCCAGCGTCGCATTCAAGATGTTTACAAGTTTTGTCCTAGAAAAACACATTCGGATGTCAATACATGTACTTCACATTATATACAGAGCAGGAAAATTTTATATAAAAAATGAAAGTCTCCATTTGAAAAGTTTTGCGTGTTTGCATTTGAACAGAATGGAGTCATTGGTAAAGGGATGGATTTACAATCTGCATTCAGGGAGCATCTCGGAAGTTTGTAGTTTTTTAGTGTTCCTTTCAAAACATAGAACATTTCTGCCCTAGGTAATTTCATGGCATAGTTTCAAATCAACACGTAGAAACTTACCCATGCATGCTCTGCCAACGTACATTGGAAATGTTACGCATTCAATACACTGGTGCTCTGTCATTGACAATGCATTCAAAAATATGAAATTGAGGTTTGAAAGTGTCATACATATAAACGGATGATCTTATTTCCTGCTGAAAACTTTTTGACTATCAATGTGTCATTTTTTCTTGTACTCTTTACTTAGAATAAAAAAAATTACAATCACATTTGTGGCTACTTGCTACATGTAGTTACCCGCAACTCGTGTGCAGCGAAGAAAAACATCTTAGTGAAAGGGGAAAAATTGGTTTCGACTCAAAAAGACTTTGGTTGAAATCCACTGGGAGTGGTACTGAAATGAAAGACGTAACTCCACGGAGAGAGCGGCAGTGCTAACAACTGTCACAGCTGGTATGTTTTGGGCACGAACGCAAGCGCGGATTGGTGATACCCCAGCAAGCATCCATGCCACTGGTGAACACAATTTGTTCATTATTTTGTGATGTCAATCCACTGCTCATTCCCGAGAGGTTTAACGTATAAATCAGTCGGCCAAGCCTAGATATACAGAACACAATGACTATAAGGTATTCGAAAGCGGCTCCTAACGTTAACAGAACCACGAGATGCAGGACGTACACTTCACAAATGTTTGGATGCGAGAAACATACGTATGCTTCATTACGCATGACATTAAACAGTGCACTTGCTCCCGTCAGGAGCGTCGAACTGCTCGGATTTCGTTGAGCCGCAAATTTTTCTCTTCCAATTTTGATGGCAGCAGTTTGAGTCTGACCAGTCACTTTGGAGATTCCCTTAGGCCTTAGTCAAGGCATTTCTGGCGACAATTTTAGTCTACCCATCTGAGAAATGTCACGCTTGAAAAAAGACTAGTGGGTTGGATTCACAGCCTGCCCGCACAGATGCCTCCAACTGTTTTTCTACAGTTATTGATTTAAGTAGTCTAAAGGTTCGCATGCAAATTCCGATAGACCCGTCAATAAATACACCTGACGGCCATCTGCATGAATTCTAATCATCTGTCAGATGTCACTGGTTCCCCTCCCCCATCGAATGTTTTCACCATCTTGGTGGTCAAAGCCAGATGGAATCTTTTCGGTTATGGAAATTAAATATTGGCACCGAAATGGGTAGCCAATATCAAAAGAAAACCGCAAGCCCTCAAACTAAGTTGGCAAAGTTACCAGGCAGCGAATGAATTACACCCTAGTCTTTTTCAAGCCTCATGTGTGTTGCACCAGACTTCAAGTCAACGATCCGATCCCAACAACTGTCTTGACTCGAGGCTGGGTCGTCCTGGATTTTTAGGTACCAGGTTTTCTTTGTTTATGAAATGAACACTTCTCTCTGGTCGTTTCTGGTTTCAAGCCGAGATCTGGCACAGGAAAGTGACTACAAAAACAAAAAAAACCAGATTGCGTTGACTGTGTAAAGCTAATGAATAGGTCAGACAGGGCACTAAAACGACAGACGGATAAAATCTAGACTTGTAGGAACAAGAAAACCCATTAGGGCAGCAAGACAGGTTGTTGCGCTTCCAAAGGTTGCATTGTCAACATCTAAGAGTACTCATTATAACTCCGCCTGAATATGAATTATGCACAAAAAGCTTGGTATGTAAATTAAACTGGGCTTTCATAAACATGAATATTAATTCTGGTTAACTTACAATCACTCTTAATTCTTTAAGGGCATGATTTTTGTCTTCACCAGTGAATTTCTGCGCCCTCTAAAAGCACTTGTTCCTGACTACACTAGACGTACTTGTTATTTAAACCCCAAGGAAATTTTGCAGTTAAAGTCCATATCAATGACTGGGTATAAACTGCACTTGTATCCACACAATTCAAATGGTTTTAAATATTCATTCACAGAGTACATGAACATAGCTTGGCTTGTATTAAGCTTGAACTGACATGGTTTCTCTCTGAACCCCCCCCCCAAAAAAAAATGCTGGATACTTTTCATTAAAATAGCATCTTGGTGTACATGTATTACAAGATTTATTCAAATTCAATTCATTTTTTAACTGAAGGAAGCCACACCCACAAGTGTTAAATATGCATAATCCAATTTACATTACATTAATATTCATAGAGAATGAAAGAATTCCTGCATGAACAAAATAAAAGCCTGCACCATTATCTGTTAATACACAGTTCTACTCATTTTCATACCTTACTTAATCTTCATTTCCTCGATACACACAACACTTTTTTCTTATAATAGAACAGCAAGAAATTGTATAAAGCCACCGCTGCCTGGCTGTATAAGGTACCCCTACTGGCAAGGCAGCAACCATGTTAAGCCTTAACCCCCCCCGGTAATCCAATAGCCTGGCAACTACATGTACACAGCTTACTACAAAAAAAGTTATCTTCAATAAGTCTATCCAAGATTTCTCGTTTAAAGCGTTTTTCCTTTCAACGTACAAATATTAATATCGGTGAGTACTGAGTAAGAGAGAATTTGAAAAAATAGCAACTAACATTTTAATATTTTACACAATTATATAGACAGGCTTCTCACTAAAACGGTCAATGTTTGTTTCCCTCCATACAGTCTCTTTTCCGTGTAGTTTACTTGAGGATTAGCCACATGATTGGTCATGTGACCTGTAATGACTTATCAGATTTCAAACTGCCCGCCCCACATGAAGAAATGAGCCAATTTGGTATTCCAACAGTGCATGTCCAAACCGAAGGTCCTTCGCGGACAGCGGTACGTACGCACCCTTTCCGTCTCACCATACGCCAACCCCCCCTTCCCCACGCGCCCAAGCCTTCTTTCTTCTCAACTGAACTCATTCGTGTGAAAAACCGAACTGGCTCACCGGCCCAATCCCTTGCTGAAAAGGTTTGTGTGCTTGGCAGGAAAGTGCAGCCGGCAACTTTTCAGAAGCGCAGACTCCTAACGGTGAACGCTTTGGCGAGTTTTGGGGAAAAATGGGCTCCGATTGCATACCCCTCTTTGGGTCAAATGAATGGACTTCTCGGTGGAATTTGACGGTAGAAATTGTTAATGGCTTGAAAGAGGCAGTAACACAGTACACTACAAACTATACACGTCTACGAATGCAGCGTTACCGTGGAGTAAACCCACTTGGCATGCAGGACTTGGGTTAATCCCAGTGAAGTACTTTGAATATATTGTGGAAGACACTACTACTGACGGTTGTGAAGGCTCTTGGCTCCCGGGACCTATTGCAGACAGGCCCTTTTGTGCTTGGCAGATGTACAGTGGTTCCGATCACCATGATTCTCAACTTTAAAAGAACCTGGCTGTCGTTGCATCTCTTAAAGTTCGAAGTCCCTTCATTTTTCACCAACTTCATTTAATGTTACGAAAGAGCCACAGACGCGGACTAGCACAGGTGTTTCCACCGTTAGTCCAGCGGGATCCATCCAGTTTGCCTCTGGTGTGTACAGCACAGAGCTTGAGGCTCAATTTTCACGCAGATCTTCGACCAGGCAAGTCTTAGAGCTGTACGCCACAAACATTCCGTTATGGTGGAGGAGTATCCTCAAAGGAGAGGCTGGCTTTTGGGGCTTGGTTTAACGTGCAGCAAATGAATCCCGTGATTTTGTTTGACCGGAACCGGAGACTGCTGAGGATATCGCTAGTACGAAGTAACATACCTGACCTTTCTAATGCAGTAACCAGTGCAAAGAGCCTTGGCAGGTTACTCTAGCTTTTTGCTTCAGTCAACCTCCAGGGCATTTAAGGTCAATCGGAGAATATATCACATTTAAAAGACATTAGTCATGACCTGTGAGTCAGAGGTCATGTTGTCCAATAGTCTGGAGCTCAAAGGGCCAAAGGTCGGACTAAATTACCCTATAATCAGGATGATTCCATTCGATCGGGTTCAGGCCGAAAACGCTGCTAGTAGTGTATACAACATCGAGTGCTTCCCTGACCCAGAAAGGGTCAAAGGTCATATTAAATAACCTCTTCGGTGGGCACCAGCGGGTTCGGTATCTGCACTTGGGCGTAGAGGGGATCCTCAGGGATTTCTGGTGCCGGCGGCGGTGGCAACTCTGCCTCGCCATTGTCCTCCCCGGCTTCCAGACCGGCATTGGCGATGCCGAAGAGCTTCTCCGAGTGCTGCACCCACTGCTCGACAAAGGCCGAGAGCTGCGACTCGTTGGCCACGTCCTCCAAGCTCTTGAACTCCGGGTGGAGGAGCGTGGGCCACCAGCAGACTGTCAGGTTCTGGGCCGCCATCTTGTTGACCTCACTGTGGGAGCACACCCTGGGGAAAATTGAAACACCACAAGATGCTTGAACATACTGCGTGCTGATGACAAGATTATTCGAAGTGTATCCGAATTGGCGACTCCGAGTGCAGTCTTGGTACATGAATGGGTTTTTATTGGTATCAAGAATGAGTTGTAAGCAATGTAAGCCTTAGAAAAAAAAATTTGGTTGTCTGGACAACATTTTTCTTCATCATTGTGTTCAACTTGTAACAAATACTGTTTTCACTGTTAAAATATCAAGAAATTTAGAAGGCAGCAATGTAATTTAACTATCAGATGTGCTTTATTTCATGTAGCCTGGAGGAAAAATCTTCACGTCAAAGACAACAGTTATCCCACAGCAATCTTGTAGGAGACATTGGTATAACCAACGGGTCAGCTCCAAGCAACTTTCAAGGTGCAAGTTATCTTGTCCTGAACTGTATGAGATATATTACGTGAAAATGAGCCCCACTGTCTGGTTCCCAGCGTACAGCGCAGGGTCGCTAACTCCACACTTGCCTACTGCAATGATGGCTAATCTTAGGGGGGGGTCATGCAGTCAGATAGTACTTCAGCATCTTTTTGATTGGACCCTATTGGCCTTCGAGCGAGACCAAGAGAGGGCCCTATGTCCTCAGCAACGAAGGCTCATTTGGTACTAACTGCGCATGGCTGGTTCACAAACGACTTGGAAACGCAAGCAAAGCAGTGGCACAGCTACCAACAAAATAAACACTCCCGACCAAAGCAGCTCTATTCAACCAATGAGCGGGTGCTTATGGTCGAGGTGGATACAGTGCGTAAGTTCACATCTACTGAGTGGTGCCACTGGATGACGATATTGACAAACAGGAATTGTCACCGACGAGGGGCTGGGTTAACTCATTTGGTAGAGTCCCGGTGCAATGATCTAGAGGTCGCAGGTTCAAATCCAACTCCCTTCCCTTTCTGTGTTTGTCTTCTTAACCCCTTCATGGCCGGATTATTTAGACCCCGACTGCTGGGCTGT